>QANX01004912.1:0-13602 GCA_003254975.1 Ochetophila trinervis
ATATAAATAAAAAAATATATACATAAAAAAATGATTATTGGGCCTTGCCAAAATGTTCCTTAATTGGCAACGCATTGCGTCACAAAAAGACCTTTAGCAATGCTATGCGTCCCCTTATCCTGAAATTAATGACGGGATTAATTCCTACCAATCCAAATATATTTTTTCACTCCTCCCTCCACTACCCTACACACCCCCCTAAAACTCGAAAATACACCAGTATTTTCAAATTTTTTTTCACTTTTCATCCTCTCAACTCGTCAATGCTGGCAATCGGGTATTTTCCATTAGTCTTCATCTCAAACTCATCAACGACAAAGGCAACCAAAATTTTTCACTCATATATATCTTCTTCCAACAAGCTAAAAGACCAATAACAATTTTACCTTCTTGGCGGCGTCGCTGAGCCCTTCGAGTATTTTTTTCCTACACTCCGCCGCTAAGACCTGAGTGTATTTCTTCCTACACGCCTATAACAAAGGTACATATAGTACATATTGTTATACATAAAATATTTATTCATATATCTAAATGCACTTTAAATGTATATGGTAAAAAAACTACATAGCTATTTAATATAATGATTAACATTTTTATATCACTTTTGTATGGATGGTAAAACAACTAGAAAATATTAAATGTCATTATTATGTGATGTGGGACATCATAGTAAATAATGTTATTCTAGAAAATTTAGTGGAGATGGTATAACTATTAACATTTTTACAAAAAATAAGAATAGATAATTATTAGTTGATACTTATTTGAACTACTTGTTTGGTTTGTATGTGTAGTTTCAGAATGTTGTTTGGACCCAGCAGTACGTAGATAGTTTTAGAGCAAAATGAATAGCTGACAAGACCCGCCCCGGAAATCCTTCAGATTAACCGGAGAGGCCCTGCCTGAGGAAGATTCCACCATAACCCTTCAGGGCAGCTGGTAGAATCCTCCTCCGAAAAAGAGTTCAATAAACAATAAAATAATAAATAGGACAAAAAAGTTGATAAGATATGCATTGCAACAAACAACTAGCCGTACTGAAATAAATAACATAACAGATTAGGGAGAATGTGGGAATGACAGAATCACTAAGTGAGATAACAAAATATAAATGATACAAATCCAACAATAAACAGAATAAAGAGAACATGATTTAATACATAAGAAGAAGTAGTAGCGGAAGTCGAGTGCGAATGGGATGCCGACGGTAGCTCACGAGGACCTGCAGCTATGACCTAGGGAACGAAGTTAAAAACACAAAACGTGAGATATACATTTCTCCGTGAGTGCTCCTAGATAACTACAAAATATAAGTTCAGTATTTAAATTCTTTACACTCAAACCTTACGTCACTCAGTTGAAAAGTTCCCCGTTTTGAAAATCATTTCGCAAACCCCTTAGTTTTATCCCAAAATCATTAAATCATTATAACACGGTTTATGGGGCAAAAACGTAATTTAAAACGATCATTGAAATCACGAATCAATCATTAAAACCATAAATATAATCTCAACAAGAAACATTAAATTTATTTGTAAATCATGTTTGTATAAAATGGCAAGTAGAAACATTTGTTAAATCCAAACCAATTTAAAACCAAATACCATGGGCTCCAACCCATAAATTCAAAATCCACAATCTAAAACCATGAGGCAAAATCCATGAATACAAAATCATAACTGCAACCGTGAATCGAAAATCATATAAATCCAAATCGTATAAATCCAAATCATATAAAACAAATCCATATAAATCCAAATCGTATAAATCCAAATCATATAAATCAACCCATATAAATCCAAATCGGTACCACATCATAGTATTGTGCCGTGTGACCCTCAGCGTCCTAATGGCGTCACAGGCGGGGGAGGAGGGTAAACTCATCACAACGAACCGGCGTCCCAAATCCGTCATGGCAGGATCCTCATCATCTCTCTCCCGACAAGTGTCCTCAGCAGAGGATGGCATAATAATTTCTATAGCGCGCATAATAATCATACATCTCAATCAACATCTCGATACCGTGTGGTACTCCTCAAAATCATTTCTAAAATCCTCCATCATAGAATATCAACAATTTTTCAAATCCTTTTACTTTTAAACAATTTTCCAAAATCTTCTCTTTTGAAAAATTTTACAAAAACAATCAAATATTTCGCATATCAGAAAATTGCCCCAAAATTCTTAAATTCCACTAAAGCCATAATTTTCCACAAGTTGTAAAATATCCGAAAACTTCAAAATCCATTAAACAATCAATCAAAACACAAATTTCTATTGATTCCAAATAAATAGGAAATTCATCAAATCATAACATCAAACTCATGCAAATATTTAAAACATCAAAAACATATTTAATAATTAAAATTTAATGCATAAGGAAAATTCAATTCAAACATATTTATAGATTTCAAATCAAATATAGCATATATTCTCAAATGATTTAGAAAATAAATGCACTCACAGATCTGACGCGTGCTCCTGCTGGATCTCCGGTCCAGCCCTCGATCGCGTACGAGCACCTAAAAAGAATTTACCAAAACTATCCTTTAAAATCCAAAAATTAACCGAAAGATCATAAAAGTCCTCTGAGTTTCCAATTACAAGATTAAAACACTATTTACTAAGATTGCCCAACATTTTCAGTAATCACGAAAATAGCCCAATATTTTTGAAATTTACGAAAATGTCCCAAATCGGCAAAAATCCCCAAAATACATGGATTTTCCCGTTTCAAGTCTGATTTCAACAAACTTTATACCGAAACGAAATTGAAGATGCAAGGAATGAGAATCGACCTTCAATTTCAAGATTCATCCTCGCCAATGTTCGGAATTGATCCCGGAAGATCCCGGAAGATCGGACCTCAACTGGAATTGGGCGTTTCCAAATCCGACCGAAATTAGATCAAATTGAAGGTACAGCAAGCTTGCCCACGACCCTATGAACGTGTTGGAACGGGTGGTGAGCACCCACTCGCCGCCGGCAGCCTCGCCGGAGGCGGTGAATATCTGGCCAAAGGTTGAGTCCGTTGAGGTGGTTAACGGCGGAGAAAAGGGGAGGGACAACCTGGGTTAGCTTCACCGGCACGAGAGGAAGCTTCCTGGATAGGCGGTGCACCACCACTCGTCGGTGGTGGAGCAGATCGGCGACGGCGCGTGGAGCTCGGGTCAGGCGGCGCATGTGGCGCTTGCGGCGGTCGTCGGAGCTCAAAAAAGTGCATATCAGGTCGTCGGCACAGTCTGAACCTCGTGGTGGTGGCTGTGTCGTACCACTTGCCCGCGATCGGAGTAGATCTAGGTGGAAAGGTGGCTGTCGCGGGTGGTTTTTCTGAGACTTCGCGGCCTTTTTCCGCCGTGATACGGCAGTCTCCGGGGTCAATCTTGGTACCAAAATGTAGATCGTTGCACCAGCTTTCCAATGGTACCAAGCACGCTCCCTAACTCCACCAGAACAGTGAGATCTGGCCAGCCAAAGGTGGTGTCGCAACAGTGCACGGGCTGCACGAGCTCTCGGTTTCGCTGCAATTTCCGGCGATCTGGGTCGTTTCACGGCGAACCACCGGTACAAGGAGGAAGAGGAGGTCGCCGGCTTCGATCTAGGGGTGGTGGTCGGCCAACTCCGGCCACGGTGCGGCGGCTACCGGCGTGCGAAAATGGCTCGGCGAAAGGGGTGAAAAGCGTCGAGTGGGGGGGTGTGCGTGGGAATTCCAGATTCTTAAAGATTCAGACAGGGGCATTTTCGTCTTTTCTCACACTTAAATATCAGTTTTTGCCAAATTACTAAAAAGCCCCTCACACTAAAACGACCATAACTTCCTGGTCTTAACTCCGAATCAAACGTACTACTAGTCTACGAACTCATATCGACAATCTCTACACAACGGTACCAAAGTCAAAACCGAAACACAACCACACAAAAAGTCAACTCTGAGCCCACTCAAGGTCAAACTGGTCAAACTTGAAATTTTATTATTTTTCTCAAAACGGGATGTTACAATAGCTGCTTTGCTCTCATTTATAATATCAATGTAAGATATGGTATTTCAGTTTATATATATACTTTTAGGTGACAAAAACTATTTCGCATTTAATTATTATATTTATGAAAAGATATAATTGTTTGTAATTTTGTTATTCCCATAATTTTTATATATTTGCATTTTTTTCTCGTTTGTATTTTTTATTAGTAATTGATTCTCATTTTTACTAAATCAATCATTTGTAATAAATTATTCATTATTTTATAAAAGATCATGAAATTTAAATGTGTTTACTTTTAATTAATAATATTTATATATTTAAATTAATTTTATAAAATATTCAAATGATATTTAAAAAATCATTTAATTTGAATTATCTAGGGACGTTTTATATAGGAATTTGCTGTGGTTTTAAAAAAAAGCCTAAATAATTAGCGTCGAATGTCATTGCCAAATAATAGTATGAGCGATGAATAATGTTTGCGATAAATGGTCAATTGGAGACGCACACATTGCCAATTTAGATAAATTTTGTGAAAAATTTCATTGCAAAAACTAATAATTAGAGATGTTAGCATCGCCAATTGTGGAGAGAATTGGCAACGCTAGTGTCACCAATTGGTGGAAGAATTGGCGTCGCTTGCGTCGCCAATTGAGGGGATAATTTCCGCCAATTGTCTCTATGTTGGCAACATATACGTCACCAATTGTTTCATATTTGCGACGCACGTTATCCGTCGTGAATGTTTTTCACTTTCAGCAACAGTCATTTCTGCGACACAAAACATTACGTCGCCGTTTATAATTTGCGACGCTGTTTTCGCGTCGTCTATTAAAGTTTTTGGCGTAGTGATTAAAAAAAATAAAGAAAATCAAATATATATATATATAATATAAATTTTCATATATGGTCATTTGAATATAATGCACGTAGTCAATCTCACTTGAGAGATTGCATGTAATTAATTAATACATCCGGTTTTTATTAAAATATATACATCCATATGGCAAGGACTTGGTTACGGATTATGGAAATGAATTTTTATGTGTCAACCCACATCATTTCATGACACACCATTTAAAAAATTTATGATTTTGTTTAAATAAAACTTAAATAGGAGGAAAAAATCATAAAATTTATGTAGGATTCAATATTAGAAAATCTCCGATATGGATTNTTGTAGCAGAAGTCGAAGATGTATAATACTCATTTTAGATTGCGATGCAAACATTATTTCAAGATCGTGCCAGATTTTCCTAGAGGTTCTTATACCAACAAGCTGACTGATAACAGATGAACAAATTACAGAAATAAGCCATCCTTGGAGTAATTGATCTTGCAAGATCCAGATTTTCTGTTCTTTTGTGTATTTGTCCATCATCGACTCAGAAATTTCCACAAATCCTTCAGCAATTGACTTCATAAATTCTGGTTCAGCACCAAGAACATACTTGTCAAGTTGATGCCCTCGGAGGATTGGTAGTATTTGAGTTCTCCATACCAGATAATTCATATCATCAAGCTTGATAATGTTGTTTGGAAATGGCGATTGAACAACAAGATATTTTTTGAACTGATCCATCAGACTTCCTTCTTGCACGAACAGATTCTCAAATTCAACCATTTTGCAGGACCTTTCTTGCTCTGATACCATGTAAGAAAACAATGAACCCTAATACGAACCAGAAAGTACAGAGAAAGAAGAAGACAACATTTCTTGTATTGATGAATTTTTGATACACTGAAGATTAATTCTTCTGATTACAATGATTGCTTTTTATATCAACAGAAACTTAACTACCTTTAACAACTAAACAGCATTTAATTGCTTTCCTCTTAAACCGATTCTGTTATTAAGCATAAAGATTGCCGCCTCACATTTCTTTTTCTTTCTTTTAATAAAACTATGCGTTTTGTACAAGAAGAAACAAAACTTAACAAAGCCATGCGTTTTGCTCATTCAACAATTCTGTCTTTTAATGAACCGGTGCGTTTTGCACATATAGAGATAAATCCTCAATAAACAGCAAGTGTAGCCATGACACGATATTCTACTTCAGCAGAAGAACGAAAGACAATGCTTTATTTCTTAGTTTTCCATAAATAGGACTATATCTAAGCATATGCAATAACCAGTGGTAGAGCTATGAATAGTTGGACAACTTGCTTAATCAGAATCACAATATCCACTTAAATGTAGTGAGCTTGTTGAAGAGAGAAATATACCCTTTCCTGAAGAACCTTTTAACTAATTGCAGCACCCATATGCCCACTGTTTGGAGCATGAATGAATTAACTAAGAATGTTTACAGAATATGTAATATCAGGCCTACTAACTGTAAGATAAATAAGACGACCCACAAGTCGCCTATATGCAACACGATCAGTTAAAAGAGTTCCATCCCTTGGAGTTAAATGAAGGTGTTGCTCCATAGGAAAATCAAAAGGCTTTGCACCAAGAAGACCCATGTCCAAGATGTATTTATGTTGACAAAGAAATATACCTTTAGTAGAACGTAAAACTTCAATTCCAAAGAATATTTTAAACGACCAAGTTCTTGATCAAGAAAATCATTTTTTAAGATGTTGGATTGCAGAGTCATCATTGTTGGTGATTACTATGTCATCAACATAGACAAGAACAAAGGTGGAAGAATACCCAAATATGCGAGTGAATAATGAGTAATCATCCTCGATTTTTTGAAACTTGCTTCTTTAAGAGTATCAAAGAATTTAGTAAACCATTGATGGGATGCAATATATACATATATATATATATATATTTACGTACTTTAGTACTTGATTTGAGCATGTTTTATTCACTTAAAATATATTAATTTGTATTTTTTTATGTTTTAGGTAGATTTGAGTTTAAAGAGATTAAAAATGAAAAAACAATGATAAAATCGTAATTAAACAGAAAGGAAAAAACAGTGGCAAAAACAACCAAATTCGGGCCTAACCAGACAGCTATCTAGGCACCTGGGCATATACCTGGGCTGCATTGCATTGCTGCCAATGTCCGTTTAATTATGGTTTTGCCATTGTTTTTTCATTTTTTCTGTTTAATTATGATTTTGCCACTGTTTTTTCATTTTTCATATCTTAAACTAAAATTCATCTAAAACATAGAAAAATACAAATTAATCTATTTTAAGTGAATAAAACATGTTTAAATCAAATATTAAAGTAAATAAAATATATATACATTGCATTCCATCAAATATTCTCACACTTAATCTTTACACGTCCTAGGCAAATCATAAACTATTACATTTAAAATAAAAAACTAAATCAATCAAGTAATAAAATATTATAGACAGACATACAACCAAAAATTTAACAACTAGCACATTATAGATACATGAATCCAACAATCTTCAGCCTTATTAGCAACCAACTTAATTACAAAAAATTGTTTCAAACCATAAAAGGACTTATTTAATTTGTAAATACGAGTCTCCGCCTTTCGAGCAAAACTAGGTGGAAAACTTCTTCATATAAATATCCGTAAAAAAAAAGCATTTGTTAACGTCTAATTGGTGGAGTGACCAATTTTTAATGGCAACAGATGAAAGAACTCTAATTGTGACAAGTTTGGCAATGGTTGCAGCGGTGTCATGATAATCAAGTCCATCCACTTGGATAAAACCTTTGGCAACTAAACAGGCTTTGTATCTATGAATGGCACAATCTAAATGATATTTATTTACATCCAATTGTTTTTTGGTGGGTGGAAGATGTGTGAGGGTCCATGTCTTTCAAAAGCACTAATTTAGGCAGCCATACATCATGCAACTGAGGGCTTTTTATAGCATGGGAAAAAGACTTGGGTTCATCTATAGATGAAATAGCAGAGAGAAAAAAGCGATGTACAGCAGAAAAATGAAAGATACTGATGAAGAGGGTAATGGGTACCTGTTTGTGTAGAAGTCGTTGAAGAGGCAAGTGCAGCATGGGTGACTATGGCACAATGGTAATCCTTCAAGTACGATGATCGTCGGGCGTGAGATGGGCATTCAATTGGTATGGGCATAGGAGAAATTAAATCAATGGAAGATACATTTGGAGAAATTTCAGCCTCCGTAAAGGGCTGAGGTACAAAATCAAATTTTGGATTATCTTCAATAGGCAATGGGAAAACATGGAAGTAATCGGTGTGGAAGGTATATCTCAAAATGGAAAGATTGTCTCATGAAAAGTGACATCTCTAGAAACATAGATAGTTTATGTGTCAATGTAAAAAATACTATTACCCTTATGAGCATGAGGATAACCAATAAAGATGCTAGATTTGGCACGTTGATCAAACTTATAATTATTATGAGCATTATGTGCAAAGACTAGACAACCAAAAACACAAAGAGATGAATAAGAAGGTAGAATCTGAAACAAAATTTCATAAGGTGATTTGTCACCTAATTAAGGGGTACGTAGGGATTTTATTAATCAATTATTTAGCAGCGAGAATATGTTCAATTTAAAATTTAAGAGGGGATTATAATTGAAATTTTAAAAAATGGATCACTTCTAAAAGATGACGATGTTTACGTTCAACAACACCATTTTGTTAAGTGTGTGCCAACTTGGTTGATGAATGATACAATTTTGAAATAAAATTATTTTATATTTTATTGTATAAAAGTTCAATACTATCATAACTAAACTTGTTGTATATGAAAAAATAAATGTCACTAGAATGAATATTTTCAATTTTAAATTGATATTGGGTTTGGACCATTGAAAAAAAAAAAAAGATTTTAAATGAAATATTGTATCAACGTCAAAAACCATCCGCATTAACAAGGGAAAATCTAGCACCAGAAATAGATGGCTGGAAAAAACTACCGCAAATGTCATAGTGAATTGATTGAAAAGGTCTACAAGAGGAAATGGAACCAGTATGACTACTTAAACGAGCTTGTTTAGCTTGAGGACAAACATCACAAACATAATTTTTAAAATAAGAAATCAAAGGAAAAAAATTTGCAACTCAGAGAGGCGATGGTATATAGGTAATAAAATCCACCATGCACACTGCCAACTTTAATCGTATTCTTCACAGACAGGTCCTGCAAAATACATTTTATGATGAAAAATTATGACAGATAAAAGATTTAAGTTTAAACGATGGAATATAATAAACATGGTCAAGTATGAGTTTTGCAGATAGATGAAGTGTTCCAATATGAGTGACTTTGGCATCAGTGCCATGAGGGAGTTGAACATGAGATGGAGTGCATATGATGAGAATAAAGACAAAGAAGTGTCAAGGATCCAAGTAGAAAGAGATGGAGTAGATCATGCTATGTATACCTGCCATATTAGCATTGGAGTTTATATATGCTACCTGATGAAAGCATTGCCAATATGTGATTATATAGTGTGATTGTTCATGCCACAATGGACGTTATTGCAATGCATCGATCGGAGGCGGCGATTATCTCCTCCACGACCTTTTCAACTAGCCAACTGATTAGTTTGCGGGAATCTATCGTGAAGATGAAGCCAAATCTCTCTGGCTGTTTCAGCGTAGAGAATTAATCTCACCGTATAATTTTTTTATGATGAAATTTGTTTTCATCTTATATATATTTTGATCGTAAAATTTTTATTCTCATTCTAATTTTTTTTTTCTTCTAACTCTTTTTTTCCCATCTAAACTTTTTTTTTTTTCATCCTAAAGTTTTTTACTAAATGTTTTTACAGATTTTTTAATTTAAAACATTTTTTGTATAAATTTTTTTTTATGATGAAAACATATAAAGAAAGTAACAAATTTTCTTAATAAATTATTTTTTTAGCAATTTTAGGATGAAAAAAAATTAGATGAAAATAATAGAATAAAACATATTTTCATAATGAAAAAAGTATGTAGGATAAAAAAATTCATGATAAATAATAACTGTTTAAAAATTTAAGATATAATTAAAAAAATTAGATGGAAAGTTAACTGAAATTTATTTTTAATATTTTAAAAAATTGGTAAAGAAAAAATTTAGAAAATTCTAAATTGAAGAATAAACAATATATTAATATTGACTTTAAAATATATATTATACACACGGATGATATTTGTTTATACAAGGCTGAAGTATATATATATTTCTAAGTCAACTAGAGTACTAGTAATATATGGAAGCTATATAATACAAGATAATTCTTAAATAGGAAGTGAAGTATCCATTGGATACTTTATAGCTGATTTGTTGCTATATGGATCTTCTGATAATTCCTTTAGTTTTGGCTTTATATCAGCGGCTGTATTAGGATAATTGCTCTCAATTTTACCTTTTGTCAAGCCTTTATTATTGGCTGATTGAGGTGTGTTATCATAAATTACATTAACTAAAAAAAATCTATTAGGTTTAACTTCAATTGGAATAAAGTCAATTTTTTTGCAAATACGAAGATATTAATTGTTTAAATTAATTTTAATGATTCTTATATGATTAAATTAGATTTTAGTGAGTATTAAAATGTATTTAACCTAAAAAAAAATTATCAATAAATTTTAAAAAATCAAACTAACATTTTATAACAATTTTCAGTGGGTCTTATATAAATATGCCAGTTGTTAGTTCTCCATTTATTAAAAAAAAAAAAAAGCAAAATAAATTTAATCGATGTGGCCTAATTTAGGTGATGTAGCTTGGCACATTGGCTATCCTTAATATATATATATATTAAAATGAAACAATAAATAAAAAAACAAATAAAACCTCCAATGTCCATGCATGTTTAAGTTCAATTCTTAAATATAGTATATACTAATTGTCAATATAAATATCTAACTACAAAATTATATGATTTATTTATTCAAAATTAAATGAAGCAAATCAGCCAATATGCAATTTAATATAACAATAACAAAAAAAAATCATAAACTGAACTACAACATGAGTTATAGCTCTTTTTGGTCACAGACAAAATGTTAGAATGAAAAAAGAAAAAAAAAATACAAAGCGAGACAAAATATTACTGTCAAAACTACAAAATTCACAAGAATTCAAAAAAATTATACTTTATCATTTTTAACTTACCTTTTTGTTTTTACAATTTTCATTAAAATAACACATAAAAAAAATCATTGCTATTAGAATTTTAACACTGAAAAGTATTTTCAAGAAGATCAAAAGAAGTAAAGACAAATCATAATAACATCATAAAAGAAAGTCAAACTCTTTATTTTCTCAGCCTTTCATTTTTCTATTCCATACATAAAACTTTGTGTTCTAGTTCATTTTTAGCTTGTTAGTATAGCCAATCAAATATATAAACTCCAATCAAAGAACATGTTAAAACTCTGCACCATTTAGAAAAAAAAAATAGCTAGTAAAAAAAGAAAAACCTAAAAAAGAAGATTGAAAAGAAAGAGAATAAAAGACAAAAGGATAATATATATTCTACATCTCTCATACATGAGTTTGTCAAAGGTGAAACTTCTTTCCAAAAGCCAAGTCTTTGAATCCAACACAAAAATTCTCTAAAGCAAAAGAGAAAAAATAAAATTAGATATTTACCTACAATAATTTTTCTCTAAGACCATCACAAACATATGTAGAGAGAGACTTTTTTTTTTCTTTCTTTGTGAATAGATGTAGAGATGGAGTAAAATATACTATTAAAAAACACTTTAAAACAAAAAAGAAAATAGCAACCAGTATTCACCTGAAAACTTTTTAGATCCAGATTGTTTTCTCAATTTTATTCTTTCATTTTAGACGATGATCACTATTACTTCTTTGATTTCTCGTTCTTCTCTAGCAAGACAAAATATCTTTTTATCCAAATTGAATACGTAGCATAATAACCCATTACATTAAACAATAACAAGAAAAAAAAATAAATAAAATGAAAGAAAAACTTATCAAATTGACAAAACCTAGAAAATTTGGAATCGTATCTATGAGATGTATATATATATTTTGTTTTTTCCTCAGCAGATTGCAGATCAACCAATAGAATAAAAGAAAAATTACTTTTTTCTCATACAAATCTAAAATTGTTTATTTTCTTCATCCAATACTATTTTCGTACTGAAACAGTCCCTCAATTTTTTTGCTTGAATGATGGTATATCATTTTAACTGTATTATCACAAACAATTAGAAAACACAAAAAAAATCTTTAATCGAAAAAGTTAAAATTTTCATAAAATAAAAAGCCAAAATAAAAATAAGATTTAAAAAAATGAGAGAGAAAAAAATAAAAAATATTGCACATTTGCTCTGCTTCAAAGGTGAAACAAATCCACTATCATAACCACAAAATCTGAAACAAACCCACAAATGCCCAAACAAATTGATCAAAAAAAAAAAAGGAATATTTTCTTACCATATGAGTGATCTATCTTCTTCCTTTTCGAATATTTGATTAATGGAGTAGAAAATAGAAATGAATTAAAATGTGTGAGAAAATTATAATATATAAATGAAAAAAATTAACAACAATGAATTTATTCCATCCACAAGACTCGAACCTGAGACTTTGCTTAAGGAAGAAAGATGCCCAACCATCCATCCCAACTTGCATTGATAACAATAATGTCCTTTTTGTTATGTAGAGAAGAAAAAAAACTATGGACGATGAAAAAAGACGGAAACTCATTTGGCTCCTTACTGTCCTTTATAATATATAAGATATATATACACTTTAATGGGCTACGTTGTCTATGTTATTATACCATATAATGATGTGACACATAAAATTCTATTATTTACACCATTGGTGATGATCACAAGTGAGATTGCAACTTGTGTGGTAAATTTTAATTCGAAATATTTAATTTAATTTAATTTATTTTTTAATACTAAAATTCTAATAAAAGAAAGTAAACCATTTAAAAGTAACCATTTAAAATGTCACATATAATTTAGATCCTATCGGTAATTCATCATCAGTGGGTGAAAGAATTAAAACTTTTGTGCCACATCATCTAGTATAATAACATGGACTAGATTGCTCACTAGATCATTTATCTATATATATACATGTTTTTTATCATCGTTGCCTTTTGAACTTTGAACAGATTTGCAAATTGTCACATATAATTCATATTTAGTACTTATGCTTTATGAACTTAACAAATATTGGCGATATCAATCACAACCCTTAACACTGTTAGTTTTGCATCATTAAATATGATGTGCAACGTATGTGATCCATATTTTTTTATAATTTAAAAGGTAGAATAGATATTTCATCATCATTTTCTTCCTAATTTTTTTTAAAAAAAATTACGGTAAAATACATATTTTACTCTTTAAATTATAAAAAGATTGCAACGCACATAACATTTAACGGAGTAAAACTAACGGTATTAAGAGCTTGAGCTGATATATTGCCAAAGTTTGTTAAATTTATGGGGCATAGGTACTGAATATGAAGTACATGGTGCAACTTGCAAATTCGCACAAAATTCAGGGAACAACAGTGCTAAAAACCTTATGTATATAATAACCACGAAAAGCTTAGATGACAAAAAATAAAAGTACATATATATAGTACTTATTAGGTACTATATATATTATTTAATGTATGGTCAATTGTATTTTAGTTGTATATACTATATACTTAATTATTTAATATAATAATTTAATATTTTTTAAAATATTTAT
>QANX01004913.1:0-49375 GCA_003254975.1 Ochetophila trinervis
ATTCCAATATTTATTGCAATAACAGTATAATGTTGTATTTCAAAACTATATATGAAATAAACAATATAAAAATTGAAAAAAGAACTAAATTTGACAATAAACTGTATATCAAAGCATTGCAAGAAAGAAGAAAACAAAGGGTAAAATTTTATGCATCTAAATAAACTAAATATCCTTAATATCTAGGCAATAAATTAGAAATCGAAAAAAAATTAAATTTTCATTCCTCCCTTAGAACACAAATTGAACATGGATAAATCTAAAACAAATTCAATATATCCAAATTTTCCTCTAACTCTTATTTGACAATATAAAATTTGTACCTTTCGAGTGGATAAATGAATTTGTTATATGAGAAACCAGATGAGCCTAGTTAGATCCAAATTATTGGAGAATGGGAAATTAGAAAAAGACTGAGAGGGAGAGACATATTCGAACAAAAACAAAAAATATCAAAAGGTGCATGACTACTACTATACCCTAACTGTGGGCATATATTAAAAATGATGATTGTTGCAATTCTTTCATCGTTGCCATACATTGAAAATAAATGGTTTCTTTTTGGTAGGAAAAGACAAATAAACAAAATAAATATTAGACAAGAAAAATAAAAAAAAAATATATTAAGAAAAAATTTGTTGCAATTACTATTTAATTCAAAGTCCATTTGAATAAAACAAAATTGTATATTTGTCAATTGCAAAATGTTTTTTTCGTATCTTAAGAGATTAAAATTAATTTTATTAAATTTAATTATCAAAATGTGTTTTTCTCTTTCTGAGAAGCTACTATATTTGAAATTTATTTACCATAATAAAATCATTAAATTAACATTTAAAAACGTTAAAATATAAAACAATATTAAATTGATAGAGCATAAAAGATAACAATAACTGTACTTTTAATAGACAAATAAATAAAATAATATTAAAAAACAGAAATAAAAAGATATAGTTTTTTGGTATAAGAAAAGACAAAATAATAAAAGTAAATATAAAATATGAAAAACGGATGAAATAAAATTACACTCCAAACCCTCCTACATATTTTGTAGTATTAACACAGGGGATGTCGCCTGTTGAGAAAATAGTGAGATACATTGGGCTTTTTGGTAGTTTTATTTGGATTTAAGTGCTCATCTCTGTTGCTACTGCACCAGAGAGATGGAGATTTTAGTGATATGTGCTCCCATCGCGAACTCCTATCGGGTTAAAAAGACGTCTGGGTTGGTCAACTCGCTAAATACCTCCTGGACCTATGACCCCGCTATGGGTAGGTCCTTTTTATTTAGCAAAAAAAAAAGTGAGCCCATCACATGTGAAACACATGCAAAAACCAGGGATTTCTTATTCTTCATCAACTTCGCCCCTTTCACTCTCCTACCTCCTTCAGATGAACTGAAACCGCTGCTCTAAAATCATTTTCACCCTCTCTTTTTTGGTGAATAAAGAGCTTCATTAGAAACAAAAAGGAGACCAAACAAACTAGAGGAACCTCAGAAAGGAAACAAAAGCAGAGATTCCAAAAAACAAACATCAAGTACTGGCTACCTGCAAATCAGACTCCAACAGCTGATTAATTTTAGCAAGGAAGCTGACTAGAATGTCAACAAAAGAGGTAAAATAAGCATTTAAACTTAAAGCTAACTTAGCAATACAGTCAGCAACTTCATTCGACGATCTGTGATGCCAATTAAAAATCCAATTGAACATGTTGAATCTCTCCCGAATTTTAAGAATTTGAAGTCTTGCATTCCAGGCACTAGGATCCTTATCTTTTGTAATTTTGTTGACCAAAGTCTGATCATCTGAGGACCAAAAGAGATTGCTCCAAGACTCATCTTCAAAAGTTTTTGAAGCCCAGTTGAGAGCCTGCATTTATGCCTTATGAACTTCACTGCAAAGAAAGAGCTGGGATGCCATTTTGACCAGCTCACCATCGGAATTTCTAACAACCATAGCCAAAGTTGCTTTGCCATTTGAGAAGCTTGCATCAATATTAACCTTGAAACACCCACACGGGGGTTTGCTCCAAAGGACTACCCTTTGAGAAGTGAAAATAGGTTTGTCAAAGAGGGAAGCCTTGTAGAAGTCTTCCACCTTCCTATTTAGCCAAAAAATTACTACATTGATACCTTCTGCTCTATTAAAAATCAATTCATTCCTTCTGGACCAAGCTGTATACAGTAAAGTAGCAAGAAAAGTCATGCTAAAATCCTTTGACAGCTGATCATGCAAAAACTCTCTAGGAGGATTTGTACAAAATCCAACCAGTTGATGTGTGTTAGTGATGTTTCATTTTTCAATTGAAACACCCCATTTACTTCCAAAGGCAAGGCATTTGATTTCGGGACATTCGAAAAAAAGATGAAAACTTGTTTCATTATCTGCCGCACACACCGAACATATTTTGTCTCCTGAAAGAGTTCGAGTAAAAATATTCTCTCTTATGGGAAGAACTTCAAATTTAAGTCTTCAAAGGAACATTTTAAGTTTTTCATGCAAATTAGATTTCCACAACAGAGCCATACAATCATCCAATTGATGGCCTTTAAATCTAGTTTGATAGCTACTCTTGACTGTGAATATCCCATTTTTATTTCCCCTCCATATAAGAGTATCTTTACCTAAGCTTGGAAGCTTGATATCCAAAATGGCTTGTTAAGTTTCCCTTGTAAACAATCTTTGGATAATATCTTCATTCCATTGACCCTCCTCATTTATAAGATCAGCCACCTTGTATATATGATATGTGCACACTCCATCCTTGAGCATGGGTAAGCCACCCGGCCAATTTGGGATCCAAGGGTAATTAAAAGGATTAATACCATATCCATCTCCCACAAAGAAGCAAGCATTTAGTTTACAGTCTCTCTCCCTGCAACTATCCCCCTCTAGATTTTAGAGCATTTCCTTGGAATAATGTGCTCAAAGAAAGAATTACCTCTAAGGTATTTAGCTTTAAGAATAGAAGTCCACAATCTCTCGTCCTCGTTAGCCAAACTCCACGAAAGTTTAGAGATCAGAGCAATATTAAATCATGAAATTTCCTAAAACCCAGTCCCCCCATAGCTTTTGGAGTACATATCTCATTCCATGACTTTAAAGCCATGAAGCCGGTTGCATTTGAATTGGCACTCCACCAGTATCTTCTGATAATCCCATCCATATCGGAGCATATATTTTTAGGGAGGAGGAAGGAAGACATAGCATACGTGGGAATTGCTTGAATCACTAACTTTATCAAAGTAGCTTTCCCGGCTTTGGAGAGGAGATTGGTTGTCCATCCTTGAAGTTTGTTTTTTATTTTGTCTTTTAAATGATGGAACTCTTTTGCCATACTCCTACCAAAAACCAATGAATCCCCCAAATAAATGACTTGATGCCCCATTTCCTTTAAACACATCTGGTCTTTGATTTTCCTTTTGATTCTTATAGAGCAATTTTTGGAAAAGAGAATTCCCGATTTATCCACATTTATTTCTTGGCCAGCCCAAGAACATTATTTTCCCAAACACTTTTTTATGGCTCTACTCATGACAAGGAGATCATCCCCATACATCAAGTGAGAGATTGCCGGAGCATTCCGGTCAATTCTGATGCCATGAATATTTCCTATCCGTTCTTGTTCCGAGAGTATCCGAGATAAAAATTCAGCACACATAATGAAAAGAAGGGGGGATAAAGGGTCTTCCTATCTTAGACCTCTCTTAGGAAGTATGGATCATGTCTTAGCACTGTTTATGAGGACAGTGTATCTAACAGTACTAACACATTCCATAATGAGAGCTCTAAAATCATGATCAAAACCCTAGCATTCCATTGCTTTATCAATGAAAGGCCATTCCACCTTAATTTTCAAATGGGCATACCCGAAACACTCTCTATTCCACCTCTGCAAAGCTCTGGTTGTATGTCTAAAGCTTAGATTCAATTTGTGGCTCCAAGAAAGATGGCTTGTTTCTTGAGACCAAGCTTGGTGGACTATTTGATGGCTCTGTTTATCTGTAGTCCAAGCTTGCAGGAATCAAAAGGCCTATTGGACCTATCTTCTCTATTTTCTGTAGAAATAAAGATAGGACAATGATCTGAGAATTCGGTTACAAGGTGCTGCACCTTAGAGAGAGGGAACAAAGATAACTAGTTTTTGTCCACAAAAGCTTTATCAATTCTTTCCTTGATTAATCCCTTCCTTCCTGGTTATTTTCCCATGTGAAACGTTTCCCGTTGAACCCCAAATCAATTGCCCCTATGCTCTGCAAAATCGATTTCATGTATAATTTTTTCCGCCACAACGGTCTGCCTCCAAGCTTCTCATTCTCGTTCATAACTTCATTTAAATCTTCAAGAAGGATCCACAACAGATTTGAATTACCTAGCAACTCTCCCATCTCATTCCAGAAGGTACTTTTTTCTCAAGTGTAAGGAGGACCATAGCAAGCATAAAATTCTCAAGCCTTTATCCCATTCGGCCCTAACATATCTCCACAAATAACTCTACCAGAGCTCCATTTGATACTCAAGAAAACATAATCAGCCCGATAAGAGCTAAGCCACATGCATTTCCAATGGAATCTATAACAAAAGAAGAAGAGTATCCCAAAGTTTTGCATACCTTTTGGATTTTGACTTTGTCACATTTAGTCTCCATGAGGAATATACATGAAGGGTTGTATATCTGCACCAAATTCTTCAGAAAGCTTACCGTACCCGATTTTCCTATACCTATGCAGTTCCACGAGAGAAAACTTGGGAGTTGGGGAGGGGCTTGTCTTGGCCCGCCTCCTTGGCCAATTAAACATCCTGGCCTGCATTGGAACTTTGCCTCTAATCCAGTCTTCTTCTTGGATTCCTATTTGGGGAGGGACTTGGTAGCCTAGCCTTTCCTTTCCAATTGCACCTACTTCTTCGTGGTTGGCTCCCTGCCTTGCCTCCAAGATGAAAAGTTGGAGATTCATTACTGTTTGGTGGAGAGAAATCTATTAAGAATGGGGAATTTTCACCAGCTAAAGAACTAGAAGCTTCTCTATCTTCACCGGTTTCCAAATTTAGAGGTTCATGATTTACCACTTCCTGAAAAAGGGTATTGGCGCTTTTTTCCACTGAAGAGAGGAGTAAAGCTCTTTTTGGTGAGCAATTTCATTGCAGCCCATTTCCTCTCAATGGATTTGCCAGTAGAACCTTGGTCTTTTGTACCATAAGCCCTTGAGATACCAGCCTTGCCCAACCCAATCTCACTAAGCAAATCTGGGTGTAGGTCCATCAAATACTCTCTTTGTTGGGCCTTGTAAGTAGCAAAGCCTTTTACCATGTCACCAACCCACTTCCCTAAAACCTGAGGGTCAAAATTAGATAATCTTATCTGGTGAATCATTGAGGCCCTTAAGTCCTCCATTTGAAACATAACTTGTCCGTCTAAGGTGGTGTGTAAGGCATCAACTTCACAGCTAATCTGCCTTGCCGTTTGTAGCTCCTCTATAGGATTCCCTTTCTCGAGCCCTTCAATTTCATTGGTCTACACCAGTTTAGCCCCAGTAGAACCCATCCCATCTTGAAAGGCTATTGAATGTTGTACTGCCTTCCCTTTTGAAAGTTGGAGTTCTCTATATTCCCCCTCCTCCGCCGAGTTTATGAATAGTAGACTGCCGGGATGGCTTGCTCGTAACCAAGGGCCGTAAAGCTTCGCTCTTATCTCGTTGATGGAAGTAACCGTAGCCGGATTGCCTAGTTTACAACGTCCTGTGACATTATTTAAACACCTGCAGATATAACAAAAGTCTGATATTCTCTCATACTTGAATTGTATCCAGATTTCCTCATTTTCTGTTTTTTCAAAGAAAAAACCGGCTGGAATTGGGTCTCGAACAAGCACATCAACCCTTAACTTGAGAAACTTGCTAGCAAAAATAAACTTTTTTTTGAAAGAGGATTCATGAACTTTCCCTAGTTTGTTTCCAATTAATCTGGTTGTCCCTTCATGCATGTAATTTGGGGGGAAACCATGGATTTGAACTGTAAAGGTAGTGAGGTCAAAACTGATATGGTTGATGGACTAAACTTCTGCCCATTCCTTAAGGACCAAAAGCATCCCATTGAACGACCACGGTCTGTTTTGAAAAACATAGTCTCTTTCGTCTTTTGAATCGAATAGAAATTTGAAAATGTCTTCTCCGACTCTGTCTATGCGAACTCTACTCTCCAGATTCTAGGCCTCAACTATTTTTTTTGTAAAAGAGCTTCAGCTGTATTTCTTGGAAGCAATCAATTTACCAATTAAAATTTTCTCCTTTTCAAAGAGGGGGTTATCCACCGTAGGTTGTAATTTTGGAGCCCTTAGAGACTCCTGCAAATCCACTATCCTATTGCGGGGATTCATCTCTGTCTATCTTGGAAGAAAGCAGAAGAGGACGGAAAAGGATGTGCCGAATTGGGAATGACTCCCTAAAAGGATTCCGAAGAATTAGATGGTAGACGAACTATAATCATTGGATGCCATGGATTAACGTTGACACACTGCCATGATTGGTGTTTTGCACCCTATTTGGTCTAACGGAAAACTCCAAAGTAGCTTTGGTGATCCCTCTAATCATCTTCACCCTCTTCATTATAGTCATTACTACAAAGCTCATTTATGTACAATATTTTGAATCTGACTTTAATTATCAAGTTTACAATATTGAATTAATCTCAGATATATGATTTTCTCTTTCTTTCTTTTTCCTAGGAAAATTTGGTAAAATTTTTAGGAGTTGCAAAATCGGATAAAGACAACCTTTTTGATATTTTGTTATGATTTCATTGTTTGTCAAGTTGGATTGAATTGAATGCCAAAGCCACTTTCATCTTTAGCTAGACTCTCTATGGAGTATGGAGTTTGAATATGATATTAAATCCTAAAGAACTTTTGAGAAAATCCATTTTTCACATGGGAATCTTGACTGGAGGGGCTCCAATAAACTCTAGTTCAGATGTGTTAGCTTTCACATATTTTTCTGTTCCTTTTTAGAAAAAAAAAAAAAAAAAAAAAAGAGTAACTTTTTAAAGGGAAATTTAATTTTTATAGAAAATAAAGAATGCACATTAAAAATAAATATTTACTATGAGAGTGTGTATAAGCCACATTAGCCTGGCACATTATAGCTATTGTTATTAAAAACAATATTTTACTTATATGTAATGTCTATTTACACAATTCATAACTCAATTAAAGATGTTTTAAAGAAACTTCAAATTTGGGCTTTTCTAAAAAACTAATAATTCATTTGTTTGTGTTATGATATTATCAATATCATAATAAAATCATTTATATATGCTTAGTATCTTTTCAAATAATCTCTTTAATATATATTTTTTCTTTGATATTGTTGATGTAATGCACAAATACTCATTATTGTTCTCATTCATCGTTTCAAGATGATATCTATTATGTCGTATATCTTTAAAATTCAATAAATTTCTTTTCGATTTTGAAGAGTATAAGGCATTACTAATGATAATTTTTGTACCATTAGGCAAAGTAATGTTAGCTCTTCCAGAGCTTTCAATCAGATCTGCAGGACCTGATATAATATTTACACTTGCTTGTAGTAAATTTAATTGAAAAAAATATATTGTATCTTTTTAGAATAGTTTGTGTTGTCGCACTATCAACCAAGCATATATATATATCACCTCGATTGGTCATGTTACTAAATAACATGTATCTCAATAGACACGATATTTCTGAATAGTAAAATGTCTCTGTAAATAGAATGTAACTCTAAGATTCCAAAGTTACAGTCTTCACAGATTAATATGCAATCTGCAATAAATAAAAAAGAATAGAGTAAAAAAAATAGATTGATCTTGCTGATAACGTGTTATAATATACGAAAATAATAAAGAACTAATACTATAAATATATAAATAAAAGAACTGATATCTTATATCTGAATACTTCTACAATGGTGGAAGAGTCTTATTTATAGATCCTTCAATGATATAGATAAATACATCTATTATATAGATAAATATATAAGATAATGAAAGATAATCTACAATATGTATTTACTTTATCTAAAACGATAATAAAAATCCATAAATAATATTATCATGATATTGATAATATCATAACAGATAAATATACATTGTAAATTATTATTTATTATCTGAGACATTTTATGTCTATGTATTTGTAATTATTTACGTCATATAAAGCTTATAAATAGGACATCTTCCATGTATATTCACTTAGAAATAAAAAAAACCAAATTCTTTCATTTTTTTATCATATATATTTTTTATAGTACTGTTTTTTTGTTACTTTTTTATTTTATACACGTTGTCTGTACAAATTCTAAAGTGTACCTATGGAAACGTAGCCTACCGGTTGATCGTGACAAACTTGATGAGGTTTTGATTCTCAACTTCTTTGGCTCCTAAGATCTTTTACGTGCCACTGTCACGGCTACGCATTATGACATCACCTAACAAAGATTAAGTTCTTTCTATTTTTCTTCCATTAATTTATTGACATGCTGATAAATTTTTATACCAATTAATGATTATATATACTATTTGCTATTGATGAAAAATATCTCACTCTTAAGACTGCATTTATTTCGCAGGATCGGATCAGATCAGATATATCTGATAGGATTGGATCAGATTGGATTTTTTAAATTATGTTATGTGTTTGGTGCAGTCTCAGATTAAATGATCAGATTGGATATACTGTATTTGGTGCAGTCTCGGACTGGACTGGATTGTATTACAATTTAATAATATTTTTTATAATTTTTAGGTTATATTATAAATTGTAATTTTTATTATTAATTTAAATAAACATGATATATAAAATATATCGTAATATATTTCTAATTATAAATTTAAACATACTCCATATATATCATTTAGAAAATATTAAATATATCATAATTGTTCACAACAACAGAAATAACTACTAAAATTAAAAAAAAAATGAAATTAACCTAATACAATTGTGCTAGTATACTTATAACAACTACTCCAACTGTACAACCGATGAGAAACGAACATCTATTTATGCTTCGATAACTGGGTTTATGGTGATTAATCTCAATTCCTACTGTTGAATATTTATTAATATTATTTTTAATTGTACGTTCAATGTATGAAACATAAGTTATTTCTGCTTCATCTATTAAATAATATGATTTGTATGAGTTGCCTTTGAATCCATTAATTTGTTCTTGACATTTTGTCCATGAGTTATAAATTCATGGTTGTCTTCCTTTAAACACAACGTATATTTTTTGATTTGCCATTACTAGTATCTATATATATACAAAATATATTAGTGTAATTTATACGATATAAATAACAAAAATATTAGAAACATTATAAAATAAATAAACATAACACACTTATCATTAATATTGTTCATATCCATAAAAATAACATAAAATAAACAATCCATACAGCTAATGCTCAATAACATAAACATCTAGCAAAAAATAAAAATAAAAATACATAAACATCTAATGTCATATGCATATCAACCTCTATCAACCAGTTGATGAACCTTCAATCAACTCATAAATAAACTCAATTTTTTCTTCATCATCTAATCCATTAAACGCTCGAAACATGTGTGGCTTCTCACTACAAATTTTTATGACCTTAATTCTCTCACTAACTGATATGCCAAGCCTCCTAAGTTTAGCACACAAAACTTGTACCATTTCATCAGTAAGTTTAGGACATATAGAATCAACTAGTTTATCCCACTGTTCCTTAGATTCACCCATCATTTTCTCCAGTGATTCAGCAATGCGTTCCAATCCACTACTTGCTCCATCAGATGGTCTAGTTCTCTTTCTACGATTGGTTTGCTCAGACTGTGAATTTTGGCCAACTGACATTGGAGAATCCTCCTCATCTTCTTCAGTGTCAGTTGGATCTGCAGCCATGTTAGTAGGAGTTTCAGCATCTCTGCCTGTCGCAGGATCCAATCCAAATATACTAACCAATCTTTCATATTTACCCCTCCATCCGTCAGCATCTATGTTAATCTACGTAATCATATAAACTTTAACGGTTATAACAAATTTGTAACATTAAATTTGAAAAATAAATTAGTGGCAAGTTTTTTTGGAATCAAACCTTAACATAGTCTGCCCAACCATCATCACTGTCGACTTCAATACACTTTTTTGTGTCATTCCATCCAAATGTTAAAGAATTCCTCTCGGTTTTGTGGTGCACCACCAAATCTCCACTCTGAAAGGTGATAACGTGTCCTTCTAAATGGTGCAAGAAAACCTTCACCATTTGTGTATCCGACATCCACAAGATAATAATAACCTAACATGAATAAATCATAATTATTTTTTCATACTAATGTCACAAAACTAATTTTTATAACTAGTTTTAACAAAACTAATTTTTCATGCTATCTTACCATTTGGAACTCTTAACCCATTTGGTCTACTAAGAGCATATCTGAGGACTCTAGAGTCGAAAGCTGAACATTCCTAGCTAGGTAATACGAAAACAAACATCATATTTCGATCACAGACACCTAATACATTAGTAGCGAGCTCTCCTTTTCATGTTCGATATATAGGCTTTTCAATATCAGACGCATGAACCTTTATGAAGGTTCCATCTAGTGCTCCCAAACAATTCTATACAGTTGAGCATAATAAAATTTTATAAGTTGTATTACATTTATTTGTATACTAACATAACAAAAATGAACTTGTGTAAACATACCTTAAAAAAAAATATATCTATCATCGGTACAGTTAGCAGGCATCGGTTCCGGAGATTTTAATAATTTATCTTGCCACCGCAATACTCCATTCAACACCAAATTAAAATATCTACAAATAGTTTCTCTTGAACGCTTAAATTTATTTCCAATGGTCTGGTTTTTTACATGATGAGCAAGTACGTGTAAAAACATACACACTTGTTCCTCTAGGGTAACCACACTATCTTTTTTAATATGTGGATCCTGACGTAGTAATTCATATAGCAAATTGAATGTGTTCCTATCCATTCTAAGTTAATTGACACATCTAACGTCACTATGACCTATAATACTATCTAAATTTTGCAGTCGAGTTTCATAACTAATGAATGTACGATTCTTAAGCACCTTCATTTCAGACTGCTTTTGCACCCAATCATAGACCATCATTACATGCACCAAAAAAATAATTACCCTTTCCAAATGCATTCTCTTTGTAATGAAGAACAATAAAATTTTCCTTTCCTCATCCATTTCTATAACCCTAAAAATAAAGGCATTTTATTAATGAATTTATGTTGCAAACCAAAAAAGGCACATTAGCACAAAAAAAGCACATTAACACAAAAAAGGCACGAATGGAAGAAAAAATTTACAGCACAGAAAAAATTTACAGCAACATATTCACCAAAGCAATTTCATGTAGGCTCATCAAACTACCATTAAAACATGTAAGCATGAGATTTAAGCAGATAGATACCTCAGGTTCTTGGGAGCTACGCGTGTGTGTACAAGAAAGGTTGCAGCTGCACCCACAAAGTAATGTTCCCTATAAATAAAAAAACACCCTAATAATTAGGACTCAATCCCTCACTTACACAATATAAAGTTAAAAGACTAGACAACTTAGTTATTTTGCAATGACAATTTTCACCTCCACTTAACATGCATGGTTCTTGCTGGAAGTCTCACATATATGAGTCACACATACAATATTATTTTCTAATCACATGTACAATCTCTAATATTGCCAACAAAGTTTGAGGGTATTCTAATGTTCCATATTTCATATTTTTTGTTTTGTTTTTTGTTTACAGTACTCCATATGATAATTGGTATTCCACATCTAAAAATGTTTATCAATTGAAAATAAGACCCTGTGACTTTGTTGTACGATTCTAACAATCCCCACTCAAATGAATCACCAAGCAGTACCATGGACCCCTTCAAACGTTAATTCTTTTCAACCACATCCAGTCCAACATCTCGACCAGGTAGCTTATTACACTGTAATCCCTGTTTTGAAATTCCTCTATGGAACACACACATAACTTAGCTCATTGCTTACTAAAACGTCATTGGTACATGGAATGTGCATTGTATACTAAAACGTCATTTTGTTTTACTTTACTATAAGTAATATGCTTATTTAAAATGTTCACCAGTTTTAGTAAATGGAATCTAAAATTTAATTGATATATGAATTAACTATAAATTTGAAGAAAAAGACACTACCAACTGCACACTGAATGCACCAAACATGAAAAGCAAAGTGAAAACATACAAATGTAACAAAAGGAAATATGGCACAATTATTATAGCAAGTTCTAGCTTATAATACAAAATTGAGGTAAAAAAAGAAAAAAAGCAAAGTTTAACAGTTTGTATAGCTTGATAACATCCCTATAGAAGATTGAAAACAGTTAATGCAACATGGGAATGAAAAAAATGATCAGTTATTCTAATAACAAAAAAAAAAAAGTGGAACAGAATAAAAACAAGAAAAATAACAAAAAAATAATAAGAAGTGACCGTGTTGCTCTGTCAAAGGGAAGTGTTGCTGAGGAATCTACATCACCCATTGGGGTTTTCAAGAAAAAGAAAATGTAGAAATGAGAATTGGAAGAGAGAGTGAGAGACAAAGAAAGCAGATATATAGAAACACCCCTTTGGTGCCCCCCATGTGTCACAAGCTTGGCATTTCATCAAACATTTGGTGGGCATTTTCCCTCCCCTTTGGGAGAAGAATCAAGAATGAGGTAGAGTTCTCTAGAGTTGTGTAGAACTTTCTAGAATATTATGGAGAACTCTAGTCTTGCATTGTAAATTGTGTAAATATCTAGATATTTTGGTGGAGCATTCTAGACACTCAATCTCCACCGTAGGATTGAATTGTTTATAGCCGTAGGATTATTTTTAGTTGCCTATAAATAGGTGGAGGCCTCATTTGGCCAAACCACACCCTAGAATCCAAGAATCCAAGATCATTCAAGTTGTAAAGCTTTTCTTTCAAGCAATATACTTTCATTCTCCCAAACTTTCTTGTGTTCTTTCTTGTTTGCTTTGCTTTCTCTTCTTTGTAGGCAAAAAGGCTTACTTAGTTGCAATACAAAGGGTCGGAATAGCAACTAAGGCCGCACGGCTTGGAGGTTCGAAAAACAAGTCCGTGACAGTTGGTATCAGAGCCAGGTTCGTGGAAAGCTTGCAACAAGTTTGAAGGATGATGGCATCGTCTGAAGTTGTGGGAGTTGAGAGGGGAAGGGAGGCCGACCCCAGTGCTGCAAAGAAAGGGCGTGGGCGCTCGAAGTCGAGGGACATTATTTCCACCATGGATACCCGGGTGGTGAAGGTGGAACTAGCCGTTGCCGACGCAATGGAAAGGCTCGATAGGTTGGAGCAAAGCGTGGAGATGCTCGATGGTCGGGTGGAAGACCAAATGGAGGAGCTTAGGGGATCTACGCAAAGCGTGAACGAGTCTAATGCTGAAGCATGGCAAGAGAACCGAGCGTTTCAAGCAAGGGTGCTTGAGTTTATGGCCCACATGCAAGCACAAGTGGATGAGTTCAAGAAAAGCTTGGAAGAAACGCGAGCGGATTGGGCACTTTGCAAACGGGCTGCAATTAGTGCCATTCCCACACAACAAATGGGTTATGGTCCAAGGGTGGACGTACCCAAACCGAAGGAGTTTAGCGGTAGAAGAGATGCGAAGGAGTTAGACAACTACATGTGGCACATGGAGCGCTACTTCGAAGCATTAAATCTTCAAGATGAAAAACAAAAGGTAAATACCGCTACTCTATATCTTTCTAATCTTGCAGCTACGTGGTGGCGTAGAAAGCATGAAGAGATTAAGAAGGGAACTTGCACCATCAACTCTTGGGAGGAGCTAAGGAGCGAGCTCAAGAGACAATTTTATCCGGTGAATGTGGTGCACGAAGCTAGGAAGCGAATGAAGGAGCTGAAGCATCAACGATCCATTCTAGAGTATGTAGAAGAGTTCTCCGGTCTAATGCTCCAAATTCCTAATATGAGTGAGGAGGATCTTCTATTCAACTTTATGGATGGGCTTCAATCGTGGGCGTCTCAAGAATTACAAAGGAGGGGTGTACGAGATATCTCTACCGCACTCACCGTTGCCGAAACTCTAATCGATTGTAGACAAGGTGAGTCTTCCAATTCTAAGCCCATTTCTAATCATGTTGATAGTGGGGGAGACAAGTTCTATAGGCCACAAAATGGGGAATACAAGAAACCACACTTCAACAAAGATTGGAGGAAGAATGGCAAGGTGGAGACAAAGCCCAAGTTGAAATGCTTCCTATGTGATGGACCACATTGGGCAAGGGAATGTCCAAAGCGGAATGCTCTAAACGCCATGCTTGAGGAGAGGGATAACCAAGAGCGACCTCAACTAAGTTGTCTACAACTCCTCAACTCACTCAAGGCTAGTCCTGTCCCTGCTCACAACACCAAGGATAGATCTCTTATGTATGTGGCGGCACGCATCAATGGCAAGGATACTCAAGTCATGATAGATACAGGTGCGTCCCACAACTTCATCAAGAGAGAGGAAGCCATATGGCTTGGTCTCAAGGTTGAGAAGGGGCAAGGTTGGTTGAAGACAGTAAATGCGGAGGCAAAACCGCTTGATGGCGTGGCTCGTGACGTAGAGCTACATATGAGCACTTGGAAAGGTAATGTTAACTTTTCTATTGCTCCTTTGGATAACTTCACTATTGTGCTTGGCATGGAATTTCTTAGGGAATTCAATGTTGTACCACTTCCTCTCTACAATACCATGTGCATCTTAAAGGAAGGCCCATATATGATCCCGACGGTGGGAAAGCCAAGCACATCCAAACACCTCTCCGCCATGCAACTTGAGAATGAGATCGAGATGGGAGAGGCTACTTGTCTAAACACACTTTGCGGGGGCAAAGTAGAAGTTATTCCAATGGAATCACCGAAGGAGATGAACCAAGATCTTGATGGGTTCAAAGACGACATGCCACTTGAACTACCCAAAGAGTTTCCATCAAAGAGAGAGGAAGACAACACCAACAAAGTTAGTACGACTACTATTGTTGTTGATACTTTGAGTAGGAAGGTCGAGTGGGCATCAACAAACAAGCTCCAAGGCGATTTGCACAACTTGCCAAGGAGCAAGTCTATAAGTAAAAGTCCTTTTGAGCAAGCCACGGGGCAACAACATTTGGCTCCACACATTCCTACCACAAGCTATGGAGCAAGGAGTCCATCCACGTTCAAGACAACCAAGAAGGTGAAAATGTGGGCGGACGTAAAGTGGAGACATGTGGAAGATCCCTTGAGGAAAGGGTCTAAAAGAGCACAAATTGACATCCACAACACTTATGACAAAGGTGCGGATCGTGTCAAAGCCAATCGAGTAGTTCGTAGGAGAAACAACCACACAAGCCATGAGTACTTGGTGGAATGGAAAGGATTACCCGATAGCGAGGCAAACTTTGGATGTCATATCAAGTCACCTCGACGAGGACGTCGACGGAATAGGTGGGGGAGAATGTCACAAGCTTGGCATTTCATCAAACATTTGGTGGGCATTTTCCCTTCCCTTTGGGAGAAGAATCAAGAATGAGGTAGAGTTCTCTAGAGTTGTGTGGAACTTTCTAGAATATTATGGAGAACTCTAGTCTTGCATTGTAAATTGTGTAAATATCTAGATATTTTGGTGGAGAACTCTAGAAACTCATTCTCCACCGTAGGATCAAATCGTTTATAGCCGTAGGATCATTTTTCCATGTCTATAAATAGGTGGAGGCCTCATTTGGCCAAAACATCCAAGAATTCAAGAACATTCAAGTTGTAAAGCTTTCTTTCAAGCAATATACTTTCATTCTCCCAAACTTTCTTGTGTTCTTTCTTGTTTGCTTTGCTTTCTCTTCTTTGTAGGCAAANTTACTTAGTTGCAAAACAAAGGGTCGGAATAGCAACTAAGGCCGCACGGCTTGAAGGTTCGAAAAACAAGTCCGTGACACATGGCAACCCCTGTAATATGCTTATTCTCCTTCTGCTTTCCTCAGACAAGTTTTACAACAATAAAAAATATATAATTACAAAAAAGAAAAAATATATAACGTGTAAAAAATATATAATTTCAACCTTCCCCAATACTAGATTGGGCACAGCAAAAAAGATGGAATCAGAAGAAAAAAAAAATGCAAAAACCAAATGGGAAGAAAATGAAATGCAAAAACCTGATGGGAAGAAAAAAAAATTGGAAAACTTGTCGATATGCACAAATAGTTGGCCAGCAGATTTGCGGTTGAAGAGGAACATGGGAGTAACTTGGTTGGAAATCGATTCCTAGATGAGCAGCTATGTTGGAAGTTGATTTGCCGGTTCCAGAGATTTGTAGATAGTTGGCCAGCAGATATGCGATCGAAGAGGAACAGGGGGAGCAGCTCGGTTGGAAGTCGATTCCCAGATGAGCAGCTCGGTTGGAAGTTGATTTGCCGGTTACGGAGATTTGCAGATAGTTGGCCAGGGTGGTTTGCAGATTTGCGGTCGAAAAGGAACAAGGGGAGCAAAAATCCTCTTGCGCGATTCAACGGGATTAAAAACAAGTGAAAATATTGGATGGGATTTGGGGATTGGATTTTTATATCCGGTCCCAGCCACTGCCAAACACCGGATAAAAAAAGGGACCTGATATAGAAATTCAATCCCTCTCCTTATCCGGTCAAACAAACACTGCCTAAATATAAAATGAGCTATTGATGTGTTTGTTATCAATTTTTCAATTGACTTGGCTCGATATATATTTGTTTTATATATGTATTTTATTTTCTCTATGCTTTTGTCTCATAAATTCTATATCATTGGATCTGCTATTTTACATTCTTTTTCTTTCAAAATATGTATATATGGATAAGTAACATTATATATATATATATTTATTGTAATTGCTAAATTCATTGATATGATTAGTTGACATCTTATTGCGCGTGCACATATATTATATATTATATAAATATATATATATATATATATATGATGTTCAAATGATGATCTTGTACATGCTTCCTTTACATTTGTATTTTTCTATTATATATATTTGCCGAACCAAATTTTATGTTCATATATATTCTTTTCCATGTCAATTTTTAAACAAGTGACACATGCTATTAAATTTTTTAAATCCTATTATTGACGTCAATATACGTTGCATGTATGTACATGTCATGATCTTATAACGTTGTTTCTATAAATTTCTGAGTGAATAACGCTCTACATGACAGTGGAGGGCAAATTTTATAAACACACTCTCAAATTTAGTATAATTCAAAATCAGTTCTTGTAATTTTATGTATATCACAAACCACTCTTCTTGTTAATAAAAATCTGTTAAAGTTAACGGCATAAGAATATTTTAGTCTTTTAACTTAATTTAAATAAATTAATAATAATATCATATTTTCTCTCTCTCACTTTCTCTCTCCTCTTTCTCTCTTTTCCATCTTTTTTTTTCTGTTCTTTTTTTTGGGTTTTCTTCTCATTCTCACATCTTTTATGTTGACAATTTTAGATCAACAATCAGTTTTTAAACGTCTATGAGTCTGCCACTTTCAAATTATGAAAATCTAAAAGAAAAAATAATAGTAAAAATAATGCGTGAATCTGAAAGTAACAAACGATTGTGTTTAGAAATAAGAAACTAATTTTCAATGAGTTTTTTTATTGCCTTAATAATTAAAAAGACTTTACAAATAAAATTCAAATAGAATAATGATGAAAACACTAAACAAAATCAAAGTTTAATAATTCTGAAAGCCTAAGAAATTCTAGAAACTTAAAAGCTAGAATGTTGATTTCTGTAGAGAAAATCTAGTTGTTTGCTTGAGTAGTTGAATGTTTGCTTGTGCGTCGAGAGAGACAAACTCGAATTTTGATCCCCTTTGTATAGCATTTGATAATTTTGAATCCTAGTAGGGATACAACTCTTGGCATCTGTAACTGCATTTGGAATAGAATTCTTATCTGTAAAATAATGCACCAATGAAAATAAATCCAATACAATTAGACTTCTACTCCCACTTAAATTTTTCCAACCATTCTCATCGGTCAAATACTTATCCGAACCAACATAATTTATTATCCCAACAAACACTGAACCAATCTTTCCGAGACAACAAAAATTATTCTTTCAACCTTCATCTGGCCAAACGAAAATTATTCTTCCAAAATACTTAGGATCAACAAAAACCGTTCCTTCTAGCATATTTGAGATCAACAAAAACCGTTATTCCTAGCATATTTGGAATCAACAAAAACTATTGTTCCTAAACTCAATCTAGCCCAACGAAAATCATTATTCCACCTACTAAGTCTAACATTTTTATTACAAAGCGAATAATTTTTCATGGCTCAAACATTACCTTCTCAATTTATACTTTTGAAAAAAAAATATAAAAAATAAAAATTGTATCAATTAGAGCTATTCTTCCATCCTTGTAATAAATATTCAGCCAAAATTCTCAATTCTATTCAACAGCTAAGTCATCCATATCACTGGCTCACAATTCCTTCTATTCGGCCCACCCAAAATATTTAGCCAAAATAAATTTACAAAAAATTAGGCCATAATTGCCTAACTTGGCCAGATTTGTCTCCATTCGGCCAACCAAATAATTTCAATATAACAATCGGTCAAACATTCAACGCTCACAAATCCATTCATATTACATTCCTAGTCAACCAAAAATTCAGCCACAATAATTACATCCATTTACACCTATTCGGCCAACCATAATTCCTCTCACATTCGGCCAAAACAATCCTTGGCCATATTACTTTCTTTCATTCGGCCAACCATTCGGCCACAAAAATGTTTATTCCCAAAAATTCGGCCATATTACTATAATATCCAGCCAGATATCCTTTTACTCAACCAGAATTGAAATTTCACTCAAAATTGATTATATTCGACCATATGTATTCGGCCATAACTTTATTTTCATTCAGCCAAATTCAAATACCACTTGGCCAAATCCAAAAAAAAATTGGCTAGATCCTTCATTATACATTCGGCCCATCTTATGACCGAATATTTCTCTACTTTTTTTTTCAGTTAAATAAGCCACTAACTTTCGAATGATAGTTTGAACAGCCTCTATTTTTCTTCATCTTTTGGTTCACTGATCATGAATATTATTTATCTTCAGCTTGGACATTTGTATGGTCATAAGTCGAGTCATATCCTCATAAACTTCATATGCTATCATTTTCAACTATCGCAGACTTTTCAAGGCTGTAATTCTCATAGGTCGGCCATACTTGTTGTTCCCACAAAATTGAATTAGGCCAATATCATCATAATATCGAGCCTCAATTGCATTGATAGTTACTAGAAATGGTCTATCATTAGCTTTAACCATCTCAATTTCATCTCCATTCCAAAACCATACAGCTTGATGTGAAGATGAAGGAACACATAAGCTTACATGAATCCAATCCCGTCCCAACAAAGCATTGTATTGGGATTTAAACTCAACTACAAAAAATACAACCATAATTGACTTGCCTCCCACAGTGAGTTCAATGGGAACAACCCCTTTAGCTTCTGTTGTTCCACCAACAAAATTACTCATCATAACTTCAGTATGGACAAGGTCTTGATTCACTTTGTTCAATTTAGGAAGCATAGTGGTCGGAAAAATATTCAATGCGGCCCCATTGTCAATTAAGACTCTATTAACCGGCTTCCCATCAAAATTAGCACTAATATAAAGTGGCTTTAGATGTTGAGCTATCTTTGCCGTCGATTTTTCGACGATAATATTTTTTTATCGTCCTTGAACCACTTCCAACTTTGGTGGTTCCTCTTTCACTATAAACTTAGGATTGTTGCTCCCAACCTCAATTCCATCCCCTTCCATCACATTCTGCTGATTAGGACGAGCTTCAAAAATTTGTGGAAGAACCAACATCATGTTGCATTCTACCCGGTTCAAAGATCCAAACTTAATTATCATCAATTTATCTGTTGAGGTCACGATCAAATTATCTTCATCTATTTAGTCAATTTTTCTTTCTTTGTCATCCTTGGTGATTTTTTCATGAATTACCTTCTTTATGGGTTTCCACTCCATTTTCTTTCTATAAAAAGATTCATCTGTTTTCACATCATCTGACCGTTTTTGAACCACTGCAAGTTGAGATTTCGGTCTAACAATATTTTTTTATGTTTTTGGTCTTGTTAGGTTGGACCGAAGCCAAAAAAAATTTTCCTTTCTTCTTTTGGCATTCTTCTTCCTCAGCTAACCTTCTAGCTTCAGCTATTTGTCTTTGCAACCTCTTTTTTTATGTCTTAGTAAGAGGTTAGTAAGCATTGTTCCTAGAGTGGGACCATCAGCCCACCTCAGTCACTCGTGACCTAAATCTTCTTAGTTTCTCGTTGTTATAAGAAACTACATTCCTTTGCCCATTTTTTGGGATAAACACTTGTAAACCAACATCAATTTTTCTTCCTTGACAATGGTTTGTTGGCCATGCATTTCAGTCCAAGTCTTTAAATTATTGATCTTGGACTATGCGGCCCATAATTTTCTGGTGGAGACTTCCAAATGGACAAATCGTTCTTCGTTATCTCCTTGGGATGAACATTTTTTTAGCATTGATTTCATGCTTGCACCTTGCACACAAAGGTTTAGAATGTGCTTCTACCTTGTCACATGAAATATTTTCAATCTCCTTGGGCCTATACTCTTTCTTATAACCCTTACCACTAGATGTTTGCCCTAAATCCACTTTGTTCTGGGGTTGAGCCAACTTTGTGATATCGACTGCGGCCATATTCACCCCGGCCATTGGGAATTGATCACTATCTACCCTCATCACTTTGCCTTTTTTAGAAATTTTCAGAGTCCCTTTTTCAATTAACCCCTGAATAGCATTGCGGAACAACACATAATTAGTAGTCGAGTGGCTCCATCCATTATGTCATTTGCAATAAGACTTATTCTTGATTATTTTGGCCGATGTAATAACATGTCCATCAAGTAGCTAAATCACCTTGTCAGCCAACAAAAGATAAAAAATTTGGTATGCTTTAGAAATATCAAAAGAATAGCATTTTTCAAACTCAAACATATTCTTCTTTGAGTCAAACGTCAATTTAGAAACACTTTGAATTCTCATCAGCCTGACCAAAGCTTTACAAGTATGTGGCCTAGTAGCCACAACTTCGGTCGTGTTCTCCTCAGTCATCTCATATCTCCAACTTTGGCCATATTGTTCAGCTTGAAGTAAAGTAGTGTAAAGAATATTCATAGGCTCCTTGACCATAGGATGAATTGTTGTGATATCTTCTGATGTGGTCTGATAAGCTTGATTTTGTCATCCTAAATTTTTAAAAAGATTATTGAAAGATTTGGCCATTTGGCCAAGAAATCTCTTTTGGTTGTCCTTCATCTGTTGAGACAACTTATGTATTGATATATCGGATCCATGAGATCATTATATGTCATTGTGTTGGACTTGACACTCATGATCATCATGATGATCTTTTTCTCCAGGTATGGCCATAGGACTTTGGCCGGTACTTCCTTCTTCACGATGTTTAGAAGCTCTTGTTTCCACCACATTTTCAAACTCAAAATTTTCTATTGTCCTACCGAGCGTGCCAAAAGATATGTTGATAATTTTGGATCAACAATCGGTCCCTAAGTATCTACGAGCATGCCACCTTCAAATTATAAAAATCTAAATGAAAAAATAATAGTAAAAGTAATGCGCGAATATGAAATTAACAAACGATTGTGCTTAGAAATAGAAAAATAATTTCCAATGAGTTATTTTATTGCCTTAACAATTAAAATGAATTTACAAATAAAATTCAAATAGAATAATGATGAAAAGACTAAACAAAATCAAATTTTAACAATTCTAAAAGCCTAAGAAATTTTAGAAACTTAAAAGCTAGAATGTTGATTTCTATAGAGAAAATCTAGTTGTTTGCTTGAGTAGTTGAATGTTCGTGTGTGCGTCGAGAGAGACAAACCCGAATTCTGATCCCCTTTATATAGCCTTTGACAATTTTGAATCCTAGTAAGAATAAAACTCTTGGCATCTGTAATATCATTTGAAATAGAATTCTTATCTGAAAAATAATGCACCAATGAAAATAAACCCAATACAATTAGACTTCTATTCCCACTTAAATTCTTCCAACCATTTTCATCGGTCCAATACTTATCCTAACCAACATAAATTCATCGTCCCAACAAACCCTGAACCAATCTTTCTGGGACAACAAAAACTATTCTTCCAACCTTCATCTGGCCAAACGAAAATCATTCTTCCAAAATACTTAGGATCAACAAAAACCGTTCTTTCTAGCATATTTGAGATCAACAAAAACCGTTGTTCCTAGCATATTTGGAATCAACAAAAACTGTTGTTCCTAAACTCAATCTAGCCCAACGAAAATCATTATTCCACCAACTAAGTCTAACATTTTCATTACAAGGCCAATAATTTTTCATGGCTCAAACACTTTCCTATCCCAATGTTTTTTTTTCCCTTTTTTTACCCAAAACCTCCTTTCCATTTTCTTTTTTCTTCTCCTTCTCTTTTGTCTTCCCAAACCCAATTTTTTTTTCTTTTTTTCCCCTAAAAATAGAATTACTCTCCTCTCTTTTTTTTTTTTCTTTCTTTCCTCTCTTATTTTCTCTCTTTTCTCTAGTATCTTGCTCCTCCATTTTTTTCTATCCCATCAAACAAAAAAAACCATTCAAAATTCTATAAATATTTCTTGAATTCTCAACCAACAGAAACACCAAAAAATATATAGATATAGCCCAACATCTTAAAATTGCTTTTCAATTAGTAGATAGAGAGAAAAGGATGAGAGGAGGTAAAAAAAAAAAAAGATTCAGTAGAGGAGAGAAGGAAGGAAGAGAGATAGAGAACTAAAACNAAAAAAAAAAAAAAAAAAAAAAAAAAAAAAAAAGAGATAAAAAAATGAAGAAAAAAACATAGTCTGGTGAAGAGAGAAATAGAAGAAAGAGAGGGAGAGCGAGAGAGCGAGAGAGAGAGAGAGAGAAAACTAAACCAAAAAAAGAGAGGAAAAAGAAAATGAAAGGAAGAGAATAGAAAAAAAAAAGGAAAAAATTTGATCAGCAGGAGAGAATGAGATGAAAAGAAAAAAGAAAGAGAAATGAGAAGTGAGAGAAGGAAAAAATGAGGAGAGAGAATGAGAGAAGAAATAAAAAAATTATTTTATTTGAAGGGTATTTTAGTCTTTTTTTCATGCCACATAGGTGAGAAAAAATAATTTTGGATGGTAGTTAATTTTTTAAAAGTATTTCTGAATTGTCAGAAACTTGTGGATGTGAATTATAATTATACTAAACATAGAGGGGTGTAATGAAATTTACCTTCGTTGAATGTGATTTTTGAAATATACGGAACTACAAAGATTGACTTGGAATTATACTAAACATGAAAATGTGTTTTTGAAATTTACCCTATATAATTTTGATATATGCACTAAAAAGTGTTAACGGATGTTATGCATCTTGGCATTTTTATGTTATGTTGTATAGCTATATGTTCCTGACTAATCATAACCATAAATGTATATACTATATATCTTGATTTGTACAAATGCTGATGGAGCTATAAAGTGTATTCATGAGATGAAGAAAAAATGGGATTTTCCACAATTTCTTCCACTTGAAACATATAAAAACCCTTCAAATGGATATTTGATTGATGACTGGTTTTATTTAGGTTAGAGATTTTTGTTATGAAATACAATGGAATTTGGGAATCTATATCCATGGTAAAAGAGCCAAAGAATGGTACATTCACTTGGGAGATCCAAAACTTCTCCAACTTAAATAAATTGTACTATTACTCTCAAGTGTTTAATGTGGAAGGAATAAATTAGTATGCACTTTGTCACTGACTTTTCTTCTTCTTTTTGTTTACTATTGAACCTCATTTCTTTACTTTTTGGTTGGTTATAGTACATTCTTGTTAGCTAGATAATGAAACTCTTTTTCTTTTCTTTTTTTGTTACTTTCAATGTTTTTCAAGAAGTTATGGATCTACCCTAACAGATATAGCACTGTGAAGGACAAATCATTCTGACCAATTTTTTTAATATTGGCAGATTGGGGAAGTCTTCCAGTGATGGAAGCAGTAGATGCATAATACAATCTAAGGGTCTGTTTGGCAGGCCAGATAAAGGAGGATAAGAGAAAGGGATTGGATATGGTAATCTTTCTCTGATGTTTGGTGTTAATATCCTGTAGAATAAAAATAAACCTGGACCCACAATTAATCATCCTTTAGCTGGATTTGCAATCCCATTCTCCGACATAAGTTTTCTACGACTAGAGAGGGATAAGACTCACGCTTCTCTTCCATCGCGATGCAAAGGGCTTGAATGCACCTTGCTTCTAAGCTCACAGTCTCTTGTTTTCAGAGGTGAGTGCTTTATCAATTTTACTTCTTTGTATTTCTTTTCAATCTAATTTTTGGATTGTCTAGATTTGTGGTGTATTTGCATCATTTTCTATAGGTTGTCTTTTGTTCTTGGTGCAGAAATTTATTATAATGAAAAGAATAAAAAAATAAAGAAAAACACACAAAAAATAATGTTAGCCCAAGTTGAAGACGATGGACCCCATCCAACAGAGGAGCCATAAATGTGGAGTATATAAAATGGGGCAGAATACTTAACTAAACAAATAAAGTGTTCACCCTACTACAAAGTAGGGGGCTCTGCCCAATTGAGTCAAGGTACTAGGCAAAGAGAAATAATTTTTTTGCCTATGACCCCGCCTCGATTAGGCGAGGCCCCCTACTTTGTGGCAGAGTAGAGGCTAAAAACAAATATATATATATATATATGTATATATATATATACATATATATAAATGATTGTGGATTTAGTTTGTCAAACCCAAATGGACATAAATACATGTATCTAATATTGACAAGCTTGAATTTTTGCACTGCTATGATTTGATAATTTTCCTTTTAAAATTTGTGATTTTCAAAATATGATTTTATTTATTTTTTAGAAATGGATGAAAAAATAAAAAATATTTTTCTCTACTATATTGAAAGGAAGTTGTATCGCACAATGATGATAATTTGTTTAGTACATATAGTGATGGCCTATGTTTTGGTGAATATGCATTATGAAAAGAGAGCATTTAAGAACTGTACATTCATTGGGCATGAAATATGTTTGAGTGTTTTGGATAGTATTATAGTCAGAGTGATATTGAATGTGTGAATCAGCTGAGGGTGGATAGAAATACATTTGATTTGTTATGTGAACTACTTTGTGTGGAAGGAAAACTAAAAAGAGATGGTTTGGTCAGTATATAAGAACAAGTGTGCATTTTTTTACAATACTTGTGCATCATGTTAAAACCCGAACAATTGCACATAGATTTAAGCGATCAAGAGAAACTATTAGTCGATACTTCAACTCAGGAGATTAGGACCTCTTGTTGGCGATAGAGTTAAAGCTATGTGTTAAGAAATATGAAACCATAAATATAAACCAGAAATAGAAAATGGCATTGGACCGAAAAAGAAAAGGAAATTAGTAAAAAGACAACAATTTTACGTGGTTTAACAGAGTAAACTCTATCTACATTCACGATGCTCCGGTAACAGAACCTATGCTATAATCTCAAAAAAATCCAAAAGAATACAAACTAAGAACATTCTACACATAGTAGAATTTCAGAAGTGTTCTATAAAACACCTATAAAGATTTACACTCAGCACTCTCACACAGAAGAAGAACAAAGGAAAAAGACAAAGAATTACACATAGCTTCTCTCACTACTCTCTCTAGAAACCCTTAGATAGTTACATTATAAAATGACACAGAGAATAAGATGCTTATAACTTAAACAATGCTCGGTGCAATCCGATGGTCACGAAGTAGCCACATGAAATAATCTCAGAAGCCTAAGAAACCAACCGACTCCAAGTGAAACGCATCATTTCAATAAAGGAATGCAAAACAACATAACATTAATTCTGTAACAGCAGTAATTTAGGATTAATAATTAACAAATCTCCAAATAATCCTAAAATACTATGAGTTTCTTCAGAAATTATAGCATAAACTCTTGACCATAACACAAATAATAAAACAGAAAAGAATCAGTTAACTCCAATTTAGAGCAACCTTTTGAAAGTGTTAAATTTGCTAAAAGGAAGTAACTTGGTACCCATATCAGCTGGATTAAATTCAATAGGAATTTTTTCAAGATCAAACACATGATTAAAAATCAAATATCTAATAAAATGATATCTAACTTGAATATGTTTAGATCTCTCATGAAATACAAGATTTTTGCATAAATGAATAGCATTTTGACTATTGAAAATAACATTACCTCATGAGTCATAACTTTCAATTCCTCTAACAAACTTTTTAACCACACAACCTCTTTAGCTGCCTAAGTAGCAGCTATATACTCAGCCTCTATAGTAGGCAGAGCTACTACAGATTGAAGATGTGACTTCTAGCTTATACAGCTACCACACAAAGTGAACATATAAGAATAAATTGATTTTCGATTGTCTCTATCTCCTGCAAAATCAGAATCCATAAAACCAAGCAATTCAACACCAACATTGTTCTTTTTATAGATTAGACTCTATAACTCTGTGGTTTTTAGATACCTAAAAAGTCATTTCATAGCTTCCTAGTGACCTCTTCCAGGATTGGACATGTATAGACTTAAAACACTAAAACCAAAAGCTAAATCAGGTCTAATACATAACATAGAATACATAACAGAACCAACAACATTAAAGTAAGGAACATAAAGCATGTCTTCTTTTTCAAACTTAGAAACAAGAAACTGATCACAAGACAACTTAAAATGACCACCTAGAGGAACATTAACAGGTTTAGTATTTTCCATAGAAAATTTAGAAACAACATTTTTCAAATAAGAAGATTGAAAAAGTTTAATGGTAATATTATATTTGTTTCTTTCTATGTTAATACCCAAAATCTTTTTACCACAGCCTAAATCCTTAATATCAAATTCAAATTTTAATAATTCCTTAACACGTTGAATAACAAAAAGATTAGGACCAGCTAATAACATATTATCCACATACATAAGTAAATAAACAGTTTTATCAATCATTAAATCTCTAAAATATAGACAAATATCAAATTGACTTCTCATAAAACCAGATTTCATAACAAAAGAATCAAAACGCTTATACCACTGTCTTGGATATTGTTTTAGGCCATAAGAGACTTTTTCAATAAACAGACCAATTCAATACATTTTTCATTAACTTTAAACCCCTATGGTTGTCTCATGTAAATGACTTCATCTAAATCCCCATGCAAAAAAGCAGTCTTAACATCCATTTATTCTAACTCCCAATCAAACTGAGTAACAAAAGCTAGAACAATTCTAATAGTGGTGTATTTAACTACAGGAAAGAAAATCTCATTGTAGTCAATACTATCAACCTGAGTGAGCCCTTTGGCAACTAACCTAGCTTTAAACCTAACAGGTTCAGTGTTAGACACACCTTCTTAACTTTATAAATCCACTTACACTAAACTACCCTAAGATCACTAGAAGGTTTCACGAGTTCCCAAGTTTTGTTTAAATGAAGGGACTTAATCTCTTCTATCATGGCTTCCAATTCTTAGAATGTTTAGACTTAATAGCTTCTATATAAGTCTTAGGCTCACATTCAGACAGATCTAAGAAAGTGACTAAAGCATAGGCTATATAATCAGCAAAGGTTAGTCTCTTATTATGAATTATTTTTCTTTTAGCTCTATCTCTAGAGAGAAGGTACCTTGGTGTAACAATCTCAACTTGATCAGAAATCCCTTATTTTCCTAAATTGTCATCGGGTTCACTAGTTCAGTAGCCTCACCTAATTCAGTTGACTCAAAACTGACTCCAGGAGTATCTAAAGGTTTATCTAAGTTATTCTCCACCTCATAAAATAGCTCTAACTCTCTAGAAGGCTGATAGTCTTGACTCTCTAACTCAAGCTCACTATGACCTTTCTATTTACAGGGCATTTTACTTTCATTAAAAATAATATCTCTGCTTATAATGACTTTAAAACCTTGACCTTCTTTAACGCAGAGTCTATAACCCTTCACTCCCAGAGGATACCCTAAGAAGACACATTTCAAACTCCTAGGTTCAAGTTTGGTGTGCATAAGCTACACAACCAAACACTATAAGCTTGCTATAGTTTGGAACCTTTCCAAACCAAACCTGTTCAGGGGTTCTAAAATCTAATGCAGAGGAAAGAGACATGTTTACTAAATAGGCAGCAGCCATTGTGGCTTCACCTCAAAACAAAGAAAGAAGACCAAAGGAGATAAGCATACATCTAACCTTATATAACAGAGTCCTATTCATTCTTTTAGTTACTTTATTTTTCTGTGGTGTATGCTTAACGGTTATATGCCTAAGGATACCATAGAGGTGCAGAACTCATCAAACTCCTTATTACAAAACTCAAGACCATTGTCAGTTCTAAGAACTTTAATAGACTTGCCTACTTGGTTTTCTACAAAGGTTTTCCACTCCCTAAATTTGGCAAAGGCCTCATCTTTAGACTTTAATAGACTTATCCAGACTTTCCTAGAAAAATCATCAACTATGGATAGAAAGTAACGTTTACCAGTTTGAGTTTGGACACATGAAAGACCCCACAGATCAGCATGCACATAATTAAGCATAGACTTGGTTCTATTCACACTTAGATTAAAACTCAACCTATGTTGTTTTCCTAACACACAATTCTCACAAAATTCTAAATGGCTAATTCTATCCTTACCAAAATCATTCATCTTACTAAGATAATACAATCATTTCTCACTCATATGACCCAACCTTTGATGCCACAGAACATTATTACCAATAGAGTCATTCACATTAGTATTTAAATAGTCATTACAGATATTTCCAAGCAATATATACATGTCATTTCTCTTGATTCCTTTCATAACAGTTACTGAACCTTTAGATATTTTCATTACACCATTTTCAGTTTTACAAGTATAACCACATTCATCAAGCATGCTAATGGAAATAAGATTTCTTTTCAGATTAGGCAAATTCTAACATTAGAGAGAGATTTAACAGATCCATCATGCAATTTAAGTTTAAAACTACCAGTGCCAACAATATCACATGATACATTATTTCCAAGCATTACTTTTCTAGTAGTTATTTTTGAATAATCATAAAAGACATCAACATCAAGGCACATATGAAAAGAACATACAGAATCAATAACCCATTCAAAATCAGTAATAATAGAATAAACCATTAATACTTCACATGCAATAAGATCAGAAGAAACTACAACAATTCACCAGAGAGACTCTTATTACCACCATTTACATTTTGTCCCTTATCTTTTTCATCTCTCTTTCTTTTGTAGAAGTTTTTAATCAAATGACCTTGTTTCTTATAGAAGTAGCAAAGCCTATTACAATTATTGTTGATTCTGTTATTATAGTTACTAAAACTATTACTGACTTTTTGCATAGAATTACTTCTTGAATTAAACATGTTCTTATTAAAGTTACTGTTTTTATTGAAGGACCTTCCTCTAACAAACAGACCATCATTCTTAACTTCTGTTTTAAACTCTAATTCCCGAGACCTTAAAGCATTAACACAGAATCTAAAGTAAGAGCATCTATACCATAATTATATTTTTCACATCTTTAAAAGATTCAGGCAAAGAATTTATTAGAATAATAGAATGATGTTCTTTAGAAAAAATTTCACAACTATCAGTCAAACTTGATAACGGACGATTATAACCATCAAGATTAAAATCAAGATCTTTATTAGAATCCATTTTAAAACTAAATTTGTTTCTAACAAATGAATATGATTAGGCAAAGATTTAGTAAGAAACAAAGATTCAAGTTTAGTCCAAAGTTCAGTAGTAGATTTTACAGCGTTCACTTTTTAAAGTACATTATCGAACAAATGTAATAAAATGGTGCTAAAGGAAATTTAGTCCATTTTACTTTTTTTGTATAATCAGTCCCAGAAATATATGAACCATCGATTGCCTTACCAGCCTTCTTCTGAACCAGTACAACTTTCATTTTTCTTCTCCATAGAAGAAAATCTCTCTTTCCATCAAAAACTTCCACTTCAACTTTAGCAGACATAGTATATCACAGAGATCAGAAAAAAAGATGTAGAGGAGAATAAAAAGGCACAAAATATCGCACAAAGCAGAAAATAGAATAGTGAAATTAATTAGAGACCGTAGAATATATATATCACATAGAAGAAATATATATAACACACATAAATAAATATTTCAAGAGAGATTTATATATATCACACTGAAAATAACAGAATAAACAAATTATTCAATACATAAATAAAAAACACAGAACTGATCAACCTAAAAACACCAGGACCTCCAGTCATTAGCAAAAACCAGGCTTAAAAATAACACTTTAAAGAAACTCTTGGACTTTCTAGACAGACACAGTCACATAGACTCAAAGAAAAGGACAAAGGATTTACGGATCTCTAAGGATATATAAAAAACCAACAGTTTCTACCAAAATGACGATGATCTGAAAAGTAGACTCAGAGAAATGAGGACAAGCCCTAGAATCTATACCAAGATTTTAACGATAAAAATTATAATCAACACAGATTAAGAAACACACAAACAAGAAAGGTTTAAATCCCCTAATCTTTACGGACCTACAATGTTTCCACTGCAGAGCCTTCTCAGATTAAAAAAAAAAAATCCTAAATCAGCACAGATCAAAAGACACAAACACGAAAGGTTTAAAACCCCTAATCTTTACGGACCTACAATGTTTCACTGCAGAGCCTTCTCAAATTAAAAGGAAAAAACTCTAAATAAAAAATTGACAACGTAAAGTCAAGAAACTCTAAGAACCCTAAAGCTCTGGTACCAAATGTTAAGAAATATGAAACCATAAATATAAACCAAAAACATAAAACAACGTTGGACCGAAAAGAAAAAGAAATTAGTAACAAGACACAACAATTTTACGTGGTTCAACATAGTAAACTCTGTCTACATCCATGGTGCTCCGGTAACGGAGCCTATGCTATAATCTTAGAGAAATCCAGAAGAATACAAACTAAGAACATTCTACACACAGTAGAACTTCAGAAGTCTTCTACAAAACACAAACAGAAAGATTTACACTGAGTAAATCACTCAGCACTCTCACACAGAAGAAGAAAAAAGGAAGAAGATGAAGAATTACACAGAGTTTCTCTCACTACTCTCTAGAAAACCCTAGATAATTACATTATGAAACGTCACAGGGAATAAGACTCATATAACTGAAACAGTGCTTGGTGCGATCCGATGGTCACGAAGCAGCCACGTGGAACAATCTCAGAAGCCTCAGAAACCAACCGACTCCAAGTGAAACACATCGTTTCAATAAAGGAATGCAAAACGACATTACATTAATTTTGTAACAGCAGTAATAATGAGAGTAATAAAAACAACAGTAATTTTAGGATTAATAATTAACATTATGAATATATTTTTAGTATTTCTAGAGAAGTTTGAAGTGTTCAAAGGGCATGATGAAGATGAAGAAAAACTCAAGTTCATTTATGAATCGATTGGGCACTGAGTTTTATTGATGATATCTAAATAGTTTTGTCAAATATTGTCTAACTAGAGACTCCTTTTAAATGAGCATTATTAGCATGAAATGTTTACAATATATAATTTTTCTTTTTGTTATCATGACCACTATATATATGTAATGTTCATTTTTTTATGTGAGCATTATTAGAATGAAATGTTTTATTAAGGAGTTCTTTTATTTACACATATTTTTGGTTGTTTACATGAACATTGACTATATTAATGACATTGGTATTATGATGACCATTTTTTATTTAATGTGAATTATTTTTGTGTTTAATTTGTAGATACTATACTAGATATGACATGTCAAAGAGAATTCTTACAAATTTTATCATTCAATAGATAAAGCATAGATAACATATATTTTATACATTGAACGCACAATAAAAAATAATCAATGTTCTACAATGGAAATGAAAGTTGATGACAAATTGATAATGCATCCAATTACCGAAGCATAAATAACTACTTATTTTTTATTGGTTTTCTTGTGGGTTGCACCGTTGAAATTGTTGTTATGATTATATTAGCACATGTATTATTTTAAAAATAACTAAATGTTATAATTTATAAACAATTATAACATGTATCAAACTATGTTTATTTAACTTAAATATTTGAATGATATTTTTTAAAATTTATCATATTTTAAAAATTAAATATAGTGCAATCCAATAATGTCCTGCACCAAACACATGATATCATATTTTGTCTTTAATCCAGTTCGGCACCAAACACCCACACCGATGCTGTAACTTTTATTCAATTTCAAGAGAGGTTCAACGGCAATAGAAAGTGACAGAAAATTACAATCACAAATACCAACTTGAAATTTTATTTCGGTGAGGACATTCTGTGATGAATGAAACTGAAGATACAAAATAAAAATAAAAATAAAAAAACAAAAACATTGAACAATAGCAACATCGAAGAATATTTATTTATAGAGATTTTGGTAATTTTAAATAAGAGAATAAATGAGAATCAAAATACAAAATGTACCTGCGACAGAGATTGCCAAATCAATGGTGGACAAAAGAAAGGAAAGAGCCGACGGTACTATCCATTTTGCAAAAGCTCTATTGAAGCTCGGTGAGTCGACAATGACTGTTGAAGCTCCAAGAAGAAGAAGAAGAAAGAAAAAAAATGATTATAGGCGGCTAGCTGAAGAAAGAAGAAGATCCATTGGAGAAAAAAGAAGAAAGGCTAGGCGGCTGGCTGTCAAGGGGGAAGGGAAAATTAGGGATTTGGGGAATGGGGAAATTTTTTTTTTTTTATTTAAAATTAAATCAGTTTACTTTTTAATTTTATTTAAATATTTTTTTTTTGGTGAAATTTTTTATTTTAATATCTAAAATACATATAATATAGTATTAGTATATATTATTACTAGTTATAACTATATAGTTTATATATTATATCAAATAATATCAATATATCATATAGTATATCTAGTCATTTGATATCAAGTGTGTATCATTAACTTTAAGTATTACGTATTGATTATTAACTATTAATAATATTAAGTGTTACTTTCTCAAAGAAAAATATATATATTAAGTGTTCTTAATGTATTATGTAATTATTATATAATTATAATCATAAAAAATAATGAAAGGGTATTATTTATATTATATCATAAAATTATATGATATAAAATTATAGTCATGTATAAATTATAATTATAAGATTTTTTAGTTTTTATTATAAGGTATTCATTCATGCTATAATTAAGTGTTAGTATATATAAGCTATTTTGCCTTCTTTTTTCTTTTTCTTTTTTTGAGTAAGTCATAATTTTTATATTAATGGAAGTTATTAACATTTTGTAGTTTTTTACTTTTTTAACTTTTAAGCTATGTAACTAAATAAATATTATATGCGTATTATTTCTTATATACTATATAGTATATTTTATATTATTTTAGTGAACATTTTCTTTACTTGTAAGTTGTAAAATTTGTGTTTGGTGATATGGTAGTTAATAATTATCTAGAATTTATACAATATTAGAATTTAAGAGTGTACTTATATTTGCATCCGATAACTATCATACTATTATATATTTTTTGTTAAGGGTCAAATTTGTTACTCGTGCTTTGCACAAGCATTTGGATCGTTTGGGCTTCACATGTAGACCTGATGCACTTGTGCAGGATAACTTTTGACACACCCATATTTAATCTCCTAGATTCTTAAGCTTGATGGAGCCAAGTCAGGTGCTCTCCAATATAGGGCTTTTGGTGATGCACTTAATCACAAGCCAAAAGAAACAAAGAACAAAGAGGATAAAACCCAATTATTTGAGAATGGTGAGTTAATACAAAAAAATATATTCCAAACTTGCAATATTATTATAAAAGACATCATTATTCATGATAGAATAATTTAGCATTTTCAAATATAAAGCGAAGTATAGAAGAGTATAATAGTATGTCCGGATGAGTGAAAACAATGTTGTCCGGATGAATGAAAACAATATTGCTCGGATGAGCAGAGAATAGCATATGCTCATGTATATATATCCAACAACATTTTCATAAAGAAAACATAATGATTTAAGCATAATGAATAAAATAATGTATACAATAATTTATACATAATAGAACAAGATATACACAAAAGAAAATGTGAATGAGCTTAAGCATCATATAAAAAGATATTGTCACAAATGCATAAAAAAATAGAATTACTCAAACATATGAACATATTCTTATCACATAAAGTAAAAGATGTGCATGGTTTCAAAGAGGTGGAAAACAAATTCCATAATATGCTTTGAGTGATTCTAGAATATGGTTTAGACATGGTGACTTAGCTTCGTATATGAAGTATGTGGTCGTGAATAACAGTAAAAATGAGTTTGAGTTATTGTTTATGAAAAATATATTGAGAGAAAAGAGTGCATAACTTATAATAAATAACAAAACACATTTTTGAGTATAAAAAGAGTTATATGCATGAGAAACTTGGAAGAAAAGCGTTAGGGTCCTAAGAGTTTAAGAAAATATGCGTCAAACTTATGTATATATAGAGAAAACATGGATATTTTAAAAGTGAAGAAAATAGTTTTATGTGTAAAACTTTAGTAAAGCTTAGAGATAGTTATAGATTTAGAGGTTTAAAACGTTCTAAAAGTATATAAAATGTAAAATATTTGAAGATATGAAAATGCTTGAGAGTATGGAGATGCTTGAGAATGTAGAGAAAAAAAGATTTGAAGTTTTAAGGTAGAAGGAAAATCTGGAGGCCTTTCATGGTGCTTTTATTTTTATTTTTATTTTTTATGCTTATGCTTATGGGTTAGGAGATCCCCATTAAAGAAGAAGTCTCCTTTAAATAGGGTATCAAACCTTCTATTAATCATCCACTTTACCTACCAACTAGTTAGTTATCTTTTGAATAATGACAATAATTTAGCAATGATGGTGGATAAAGAGAAAAAAATGTTGAAAAGAAGGCTTCTTTTCCATAAATAATAGCTGTTTGAGCCAAAACTCATAGGTTTTTCACATTTTTAGATGAAACAGAATATTTCCGGATGAATCTGATGGTCCTTTGGATGGTTAGATTTTTGGGTGTGTGTTAAAGGATAAACTTTTCCTCTCTTTTGAACTTCTCTTTAGATTGATTAGAGAGTTTCTAGAAAGAAAGAGAGTGAGAAATAGAGAGAGAGATAGTATCATAGATTAGAGAGAAAGTGATGAGGTGATGACTTGCTTGTGGGTCTTGTATTTCTATTAAAATATGTTTATACATATACATATACATGTATATATATGTATAACAAAGAGTATGAAATTCAACTCTTTTAGATTGGTGTTTTCTTTTGATTTGTGACTAGGTGCATCACCCAAAGCCATATATTAGAAAGTATCTTACTTGGCTCCATCAAGCTTAGGAATTCATGGGGTTAAATACGAGCGTATTGAAAGTATATCCGGGAGTACATGTGACGCATAAATGATCTAGATCAGTGCAACAAATTTGACCTCCAACAGTTATTTAATCACAATATTACATCATTACATCAATAAATTATACATAATTACATATACATATATTTGTGAAATTGGTTGATTGAATTACATCAATATACATAAATTTGATTATTTATTTTTAATTTGAATCACATCAATCCAAAATCATCATAATCATATATTTTCTATGATTAATAAGTATTTAGTAACTAATAAGTATTATCATTTAATTTGTTGACAAAATTTTCAATAAAATATCATCTTTTTAAAATTTTAAATAATATATATTTATATTGTCTAAAAATTTAATAGTATATATTATATAAAATGTTATATAATGACAAATTCATGATAATGATATTATTCACATCAATATAGTTAAAATAATAAATATAGTTAGTTATCTTAAGTCATATAATAATTTAATCTATATATAAATAATATATATATATATATATATAATGATCGGTGAGTTCGGTTAACTGACGGTTTAGCCTCCAAGCAACCGACTACCAATCGTATAGATATAGTTGCGGTCAATAAACTGACCGATGGCCAAAATTTTCAATTTGGTCGCATCATTAATGAAAAAATATTCATTAACTATAAACTTATTAAAATAAGCAGATAGACCATTCATAGCATGCCACATAGTAAAATAAATAATAAAAGCTTCCACATAAGTGGGAAGGCAAGAGTTGTCTTAAAAAGTATTTCAAATTTTACACATTGCTGTATACTCATTCTACACCTAAAATTTTCCAAATTATGTTGATAATAATAATTAACAGAATAAAGGCATTGCAACAAAACGAAAGTTTTAGAAGAATATATTTGTATAATTTTTAAAAATCATAAATTTTAAAATAACCCTTTTTATGTTGCACATTTTGCATATATGACTCTTTAATTTCCAAAAGTTACGTCTAAAAGACTTGAAATTGAAACAAAATTGAGATTTTAGGAAGATAAAATATATATTTTCACATACAAATACAAAAAATAAAAATAAAAAGAAAAATAAAAAGTCTGTGTATTAATTTTCATCCGATCAGTCCCAGTTGATTGTCTTATCGGGGCCCTTTACGTGCATATTCAACTGCGCTCGCTCACTCTGGCTTACTCTGACTCTTCCTTCCCAGTCCTAGTCCTCGGAGAGAGAGAGAGAGAGAGAGAGAGAGAGAGAGAGAGAGATTGCACTAATTTCTTCGATTCCAGCAATGGCGGATCGAAACTCCGTTTTCAAGGCCGAATTCGTCACCTACGCTTACCTTCTTCTCTACATCGCCCTCTCAAGCGGCCAGATCTTCTTCAACAAGGTATTTTTTTTCCCCATTTCCCGATCCATTATTCTTGGTTTTATTATTTTGAGTGAATTTTTAATGTAAAATTTTTGAATTGTGTAAGAAAAGAGAAAGATTTGTTTCCTGCGACAGAGACTAATTGCATGTGTGATATTTTACATTCTAAGTCAACGGTTGGAGATGGATTACTTGCTTTAGGGGGCGCATTTAGTTTGGATTTTAGTGGTAACTTGTTAGGGTTTTGGTCTGTGATGTGCAATTTTGTTCTCTGTGTCTGTTTATTGGTGATGGACATGAAGGTGAAGATGAGAAGAAGCTTAAAGTTTGCATTTCATTTGTTTGTTGAAATTTCGGTGTTGGTTTGATTAGTCAATGTTTGTTTTTCCACTAAATGCCAGCATTTCAATTCCACTTCGTTGGGGAAGTGCATTGGAATTGCAAGGAGATCATGCTCTGATGAAGTTCCAATCTGGTTTCTTGTTATACAGAATACTCAGCATCTGCAGTTAAATTTTATGAAATACAACTACTAAAGGCAAAAAAAAAAAAAATTTATGAAATGCAGAAGGAAATGTATGGTACATATTTCCCTGTGTTTGGATCTTGGAATTTATGGGGAATTAAAGGGAAACTGCAATGGTTGGAAAATGCACTAGTGCACAACATATGCAAGTGGATAATTTTCCTTTCCCCAATTTACCAATGAATTTTGAAAAACTTTGGTCAAAGGAATTTTAAAATGAGGCGAAAGCAAGCAAGTGGAGCTTTGTACGGATGTATATTTTTATTTTCTTTATATATATATATATATATATTTTATAAATAAGATATTTTAAGATTATGCCAATAAGCCTTTTACGGGTCCGGAGGGAAGAGGCTTTATTCATTGTAAAGGGAAGCAAACTTGGAATTTTAGAATCATCTAGGGATTTCATGAAATTGGTGGGTATTTATGTTTTTTTATACTTAAGTTTGTCTTATTAGACATTTAAGTAATTTAGCTGTTCAAAGTCATTGATAGAGTAAGCTTCTGGCTTGTGATAACTGAGGAGATTGTTGTTAATAAACTCCTTTGCATATTGCTTATGAATAATTAATGACAGAAATGTAAGTTGTCATAAATGCTTTATAAGGCTTATAAACGTTTATATTAAAGGATATGATATGTAATGAATAATAATATGCCAGAATGCTAAATTGGTAGGCCATTTTGGTCTGTCAACAGTCAATTATTTTGGTTCATGTGTCTGTAAAAATTGAATACAGATTTAACGCATGTGAAACATGCATGAATTTTCAATAAGTCTTATGTCAAGATAAGGTTGTCAATAAGATTTAGAGATACACTTGTAGCTCCAAAGAGAAAACACGTAACAAGGTATTCAGAAACTAGCATATTTATTACCACATTGTGTATGTATGGGATATGCATTGAGCTCTGCTGAATTGCAGTATTTGAAGAGATGCACAGTTAACTTGCTTGTTGGTACTGTAGCTTGATTGGTATTGTGGTTTCCATTCATGCATTTAATGTTACACCTAGTGTTTGTAAGTTACCATTAATAATTTAATATACATTTGGCAAATAAATGTGTTCTGATTCTGATAATAATAAGGAGAATTCTATAATAAAATTTCTTTGAATTTAAAGCAGTTTATTAATCAAATTATGTGCTCAAGATGTAGATATTGTGTTTCTGAGATTTTTATGCCTTGTATACTATTTTGTTTTGAAGCTTATAAGTGCAATCTATGGAACTGTATGAGCAAGACTATAGTGATGTTAGTCATGTTGTCCTCTGGATCTGCATGATTTTTCTTATTAAAGAAGTTTACTATCAGGTTTTTCCAGGAAAGTGACAATGTTGTTTTGTTTGTTTTCGATATTATTAGTATCCTAAATAGTAAATTCGATTTTTTGGTTCACTTTTGTAAAATGTACTCAATTCGGTCCTCAAAGGTTTTATTGTCTGAAATTGTGAAATTGCAGTGGGTTTTGTCATCTAAGGAGATAAACTTTCCTTATCCACTTGGGTTGACTCTACTTCACATGGTCTTCTCCTCTGTCTTATGTTTTCTACTCACCAAAGTTTTTAAGGTATTTAGTTAAGCAAATTTTGAGTTATGCTCTTGACATCAAATTTTTTTTGGTTGAACTGTTGAATCCCTAGCTTATGATCCCTTGCAGATTATGAAGTTCGAGGAAGGAATGACAGCAGAGATGTAAGTAAAGAATAAGTTTTATTTCCTCTATCTTATATTTTTACTTGCATATGTTATTGTTTTATCGGTCTTGTTTTACATAATTAGACATACCTTGGAAGGAGTATGATAAGGATACACTCATAAACATTATTACAAGAGAAATTCAGATATGTATTGTTTAAGAACTAAAAGTTCATTTCTTCCATAAAGCTTTATCTTTGAAGAAATGAAATATGATTTCTGGAGAACTTTAGTGCCTCAGATAATAAATTTTGATGTTTGTACTCAGTTTGCCTGAGAAAAGACACGGTAGAAGAAATGGAGGTGTATTTTTTTGTTTATTTGATTGATGGTGTGAAGGATAATATCTTAAACTGTTTTGAGGGGTGGCTTCTTTCTTAGTGTAGAATGGTAATTGGTAGGGGCTGCATTATGTTAAGATATAAGATTTATATGCCTTCTCAATGTCTATGCATCCGCAACAATGAGTATGATGCAGAAAAAGAGAACACCAAGTACTCAGATTGATTCCAAATAAGAGTTCATTTTCGTATTTCAATAAGCCAAAAAATTTCCAGGCCCCAATGACCATTGTTTTTAGGTTTTGAGCTAGAATAGACAAAACAGATTGTGGAAAACAAAGCATATTAAATAAATTTGGAGTGATAAAGGTATAAAACTATGAATGAAAATCCTGGATAAGTTTCAAACCTTAGCACCATTCGATAGATGGTGAAAAGAAGTCATTCTTAATTATACCCTTTTTTTGTTAGGTTGAAACCTTAGAATAAAGGCCATCCATTACATAATATATAAGCCACTTCAGCCTTTTAGAAGGTTACATGTTAGTCTCACAGATTTTTTGAATGATTTGGAAGAAAACTATTGTCCCATAGTAACTGGGTAATACAGAAAACACAACAGAAATCGCATCTAACGTCAACATTCTACCATACCATGATTTTTCATTGAAGGAACATCTACCTCATTTTCTTGTAGTTAGGTTTCCTTATTAAAATTATATTTTCAAACAAGAATCAGAGAAGTACTACTTCCTGGATAAATGGCTTGCAAGGTTACTTTACAAAAGAAGCTGTTAAGTTTCATTTTTTCTTGTGCGCAATAGAAAGTTGATGATGAGATGGAAGATAAAAATTCAGGACTAATTTATGTACATGAATAAAGTCTTGGAAAGTTAATCCTTCCTCCGAATGTTTGCTTAAAATAATCTAGCTGCCTGGTCAAGAACTAATTGTCATAATCTTGCTGTTTCACTAGGATACTTTGCTGGGAGGCTGAGACATTCAGTCTGATAATAATTTAGTTTATTTCCTTTTTATGTAGTTATTTATGTCCCGCCCAAAGGCTGATAAAGTTTTTTAGTTATTCAGATATGCAACATCAGTTGTGCCGATTGGGGCAATGTTTGCGTTGACTCTTTGGCTGGGGAACACTGCGTACATGTATATTTCTGTTGCATTTGCACAAATGTTAAAAGCAATCAGTAAGTCCTCACTGTTCCTGTTTTTCTGTCCTACTACAGATAAATATACAGAGCCTTCAGATGTTATTCCATCTTTACAGATATAAAATGTTTTTTAAAATATGAATGTGTAGGAACTTAGAACAGTGTCTGATGTTTCCTATGACAGTGGCTACATGTTTGTTCGGTAGTAGGATTTTTACTTATAAAGTCTGTTGCCATACAGTTCTCAACTTCATCGAGAAATTGGACAAACTGAAGTCTTCATTAAAATTTTGATGTTTTACTTAATTTTTAATGTTTTCATTATTTAATATTTTAATTTTTTGAGTTATTGTTGTGGGCACTGTTCATCTGTGTTCTATTTGTAAGCCACTGTCATGTTAATGTAGCTTTTTTTTGGTATTGGGTAGTTATGTTTTCTCGATGTCTTTGGAGGTTTAGATTAGATTGTATCCAAGGGTGGAGATTTTATTTTGATTAGGCACTTTTCTTGCTTTGAGTAAAGTTTATGTTTCTTCTTTTCGGTTTGAAATTCTTGGGGTTTTCTTGACAATAGTTTGTCTTGAATTCAAGCTAACTTGAATTTTCCCTTCTAAATCTATGTTCTTCTATAAGCTTCCTGTCTAAAAGGTTCAGGACATTATATACAACTGTTCATTATGTTTTCAAGTTGCGAATCGCTCTTGACATCTTCAAAAACATTTTCAACATATATATGCAGTGCCAGTGGCAGTATTCATTCTTGGAGTAGCTGCTGGACTTGAGGTAATGAGCTGCAGAATGCTATTGATCATGTCAGTGATAAGTTTTGGTGTTCTAGTGGCTTCTTATGGTGAAATGAATATCAGCTGGATAGGAGTAGTTTACCAGATGGGGGGAGTTGTTGGAGAAGCTTTGAGGCTTATTTTCATGGAGATTCTAGTAAAAAAGAAGGGACTCAAATTAAACCCTATATCTGTCATGTACTATGTTAGTCCATGCAGGTATAATTTATTTTTTATACAATAATCCCTCTGAAAGCAATTCTTTCTACTCTAAAACACAATGCCTGAACTTCTGTTCTGCTATGCAGTGCTCTTTGCCTTTTCATTCCATGGATATTTCTGGAGAAACCAAAAATGGATGCCCTTGAGTCATGGAATTTTCCACCTGTTGTGCTAATACTCAACTCTATGTGTACTTTTGCACTCAACTTATCAGTTTTCCTTGTTATTACACATACAAGTGCTTTGACCATTCGTGTTGCTGGAGTTGTCAAGGATTGGATCGTTGTGTTATTGTCTGCCCTTTTGTTTGCTGATACAAAGCTGACACTGATAAATCTGTGCGGCTATGCCATTGGTAAGTATCTGACATAACATTATTTTCTGCAATTGTATTAGTTTTGACTTGCATTCCGAAGTCTGCTCTCTATCCTTGCGTACAACTTTGTGGAGTGACAATGTGACAGCAAAAAATTGGAAAGTGTCTGTTGTAAAGGTTGAGTGCCATGGAAGTTGCCATATTATTTATATCAAGAAAAAACTTATACATATGCGGTATAACTTTAGAGTTGTATATATTCCTTTTTTGAAGTGTTACACTTCCTAAAAGATCAAACTTGTAGGAGGTAAGCCAAAAATGGTTTATATACTTAACTCTCATTATTTGTTGATCTCAATATTGGGATTATACTTTTGTATGGGCTGAATATAGATCCAACATGTGGACATGTAGGCCTTACATCTTTTGGACGGAATATTTGGTTCACACAGATTGAGAAAGGAGGTCCAACATATAAGAACTGTCTTTTGAAGATTTGCTAAGGTAGTGTTTCGAATAAAGGACCTGTAGTTTTATGCCATGTCAAAGCACTGTAATTCCTAAAACCTTAAGCTTTCAGAAGGTGGATCAGTAGTGACTTGTATATATACTTGAACAATATTCAAAGCACAGATATGCATACGAGAGTCAGATGTCTTATTGGTGTAGAAATACTCTTTGCGGTTGAATGTCTTCTTTTGGCTTTCTTGCTGCAAAACTTCCTAAATTTTGAGTTATACAACTTATGCACCAATCTGTTATAGATCTAAATGTTTAACTTTCTGATATGCAAAGTTTTCTAGATTTCTCCTAAGAGAAAAATTAGAGAGGGATACAGCCATCGTTTGTTTGTAGCATTTATCCCAGCACAATTTAGTACAGTGCAATGTTTTCTTACTTTGCCTGCAATTGGTGTTTCCTCTGGTTTTCTTATAGTGATTATATATACATGATTGATCTGGTAGTATGGTTGTATGTTTGCATGCATGTATGTAATTAGTTATATCTTAAATGCAAGAGTTGGAAATATTGACCAAATAGTGCTAAAATGATAGAATCCTAATTGTTACTCTTATTGTTTTTTATTGCAGCCATAGCAGGCGTAGCAGCATATAACAATCACAAGCTAAAAAAGGAAGCTTCTCGAGGCAGCTTGAGTGATTCTGAAAGTGCAGCATCTGTACCACTAGCCACATCCTCAGCTTCCAACAAGTAGATATATATTAAGAGCAGTCTGCCAAGTTACCTTGGACTTTGAACTCGAAGGTATGCATTTATTCATTTAAAAAGCAAAATTGTTCGCATAGTACTTCTAGCATTTAAACTACTGTTGTTGTTGTTTGGTTTTTTTTTTTTTGGTTTTAATGCTCCAACTGCACCCCTAGTTGATGTGACCGTAACGGTTGTGCATAACCTTTTTCTTATATGAGGGTAATTTTAGAATATGGTTTTTATGAAGATCACAAGTAAGACAATCATTTCTTCTGATTTATTGATGCAGCTGCTCCTGCGATGGAGTGCTACTGCATCAGCATGTTTCAGAAACGAATCAAATTGTAAAGAGATGAAATTTCTAAGCTGTATCATTTGCGGGAAAGGAAAGGCATTAACCAATGGTACTTACGCACTTCTAATTAATGATGATTTGTTTGTAGATGAAAGTTCTTGAATCAAAGTTAGTAGTGATGAACTATTTGTCAATAGAATTTTGAAAATTGTTGAATACTAAAATTCTCATACATACATTACGCTGACTGTGGGAACCTATTTAGTTAAGAGTTAATCTTTCATTTTACTTAGTGAATTATATTGTTTCTTGGATATGAATTCTAAATTTCAGAACTTATTTTTTTCTTCGTGAGGTAGAATTTTACTTTCCAGTGCTGGCTTGTTTTATATTTGTAGATATACGTTACAAACGGAGGGGTAGATATTTGTAGATAACTCTTGCAAGTCCTTTTATTTTCTGTATTTTATTAATGTAGGCAGCTTGCTGACATTCATCGATTTCATTTTTCTTCTCTTTTTAATTTTTTTTTTTATAATAAAGTAATTTTGTTTCGTTAGTTTTACCCTTTATTCTTTCTTTATATATATATATATATATATATATATATTTTTTTTTTTTTTTTTTTCCCTCNCTTACTTTTTTCTTCTTTTGTTGAAGAAAATGCTTTTTAACTTTTTTCTTTTCTTTTTCTTTTTTTAATGGAAAATGGCATTAACATTGATTGGACCAAAATATGACATTCTTAATTCATTTGATACGGGCTTTTTGAATTTTATTGGTGTTTATATATTAAAATTTAAATATAGGGTTAATTGCTGTTTATGCATGAATATGATTGGGGTAACCTTCAAGAAAAGTTTAAGCTGTCATTATACTTGTACATACCTACAACTTTTTGGAATTTCGTAACTTTCAACAGAGAAGGGAAACTATAATTAATTGTCATTATACATGGGTTAAAAGAGCATTTTCAATGGAATATAAATGCGAAAAATAATATGTTACAGAAGTAAATATAGACATTGTTTAGAAAAAATATGCTCAAATGGTAATATCTATGATAAATGTGAGCTGATATAGTTTTAATATTGTTAATATGAATTTTTACTTTTTTAGGCTATGTAAGACATTGTTAAATTTTAAAAAAAGTAAATTTAAAAAAAAAAATTTAATTTGTTCAAAAATTAAAAACAAAAATTAATAAATTATAAATGATATAATTAATTAATAATCATAATCAGAGATGCTATGTTATTATTTTGAACAAGTAACGAAACTTCCTTGAGAGAAGCTCTTAAAAACATTAATTAATGTATACAAAAATATACATCTTATTTTTAACTTTAAAATGACGAGGCAGTGAAGCACTGATAAGTGTTCCGGCAGCCATTATAGCAACCTCCCATATATAATCATTTACTGGACGTAAATGTGGAACAATCAAAATTAGCAATTAAATAGAAGATATAACGAAAGTATGATTTATGTTTTAGCAAAAAAAAATATATATATTGTGATTAAATGTACGTTTGGTTAATTAACATTGCACTTGGTCACAAACAAAATTTGTAACTAAATGAACAATCACAAGTTCAAAACTTGTTTCGATATACATGTATTATAAAAAATAAAAAAATTGTCCCAATAAGATTTATGTGATCATCGTAAAAGTTTTGGTCACAGATTGTATGTACTAATTGTAACTAGGAAATTTAATTAATCGTAAAAGCATTCTTTAATAAAATGATCCTCGCAATCCCAAATTGCGTGGGGTCCTCGGAAACTCGGAAGGTGCCCTGAAACATCAAATGAAAATTTAGATGAAAGAAATTGGGAGAGATTGTAATCTGCTTGTGCTAAATTCATGGAGAATAATAATATCATCATTCCCATTATCATAAATTTAGATTTTCTCGCATCGTTTGTCACTCTAATTTTATCCATTAGGAACTATTTTACTTCTTTTTTTCTCTGATGACTGGTAGAGAAATTCAGAATTTATAGACTTTATTTATTAATATTTCTATTGATGCATAATGAACTTTTGATTAAGTGCAATGGCTTTTAAGTTGTTTACTTACAAAAAGTTCTTAAGGGTTTAGCAGGGTCATTATCCCTTGAATTATGTAACTTATCAAATCGACTTTTGACACAAGGTTCTGGCCGGGTTCAATACCCCCAACTTCCAATATCAAAACATTAGTATTCTTTTTGTAGAAGAAAGAAACAAAAATAAAATTAAATAAAAAGTACAGTGAGTTATTATTTTTATTGGTAGCCTTATAATGTTTATTTTTATTATTTTAAAAAAATATACAAAAATGGCTCTGATAGCAGTCGAATGACAAAACCATTGCAAAAGTAAAACTGTCACATAGTAAAACTATATATTTATTACGCCAAAAACGTGAATAGACGACATTAAATGTGCGACGTAAAATAAAAATTACATTGTAATTAACTAAATGGCGATACAAAACCATTGTGTTGCCTTTAATTTAACAAAACAGCGACACAAAGACGTCGTCGAAACGTTTTATGTGGCGCGAAAAAAATTCAGTGACACGCATTGACCAGTGTCACGAAAAATCTACGCTCCAAATACATTCCGCTACACACATTCAATGAGTGTTGCCAAAATCTATGCGACAAATACAGTTCGCGACACGTATTCTATGAGTGCCGTCAAAAATCTTCGCTCCAAATCTATTTCACGACACATATTCTGCATATGTCACGAAAAAATTGTGTGCTAAAACTATTCGTGACACAAAAACTGAAAATGTCGTGAATTAATAAAGCGCGAAACTTAATTAGCGACACGTAAAGTATATTCCACGACAAATGTCTAGCATTGTCCCGAAACGTCAGAGTGAAAAAAATAAATTTAAGACAATTGGCGACACTAGTGTAGCCAATTTGAGACAATTATTGGTACATACGCGCCAAATATGACTTACTATGGTAAAGTAAGAGAAATTTGAGATGTTAATTACGTTCGTTTCCGCGTCACTATTTTCATGTGTGATCGCGGTGACAGCAGTACTGGTGTAAAAACTAATGATTTAGGTTATACATGTGTGAACTTTAATAAACAAGTTACAAATCAGATTCACTCATCATGGCCTCCCAAGCACAACAAGTTTTTTACATTGAGGATCAACTTGATCCACGTTAGTCAGTAGTGCTATCTCCACCACTACACGATGTATTTGTTGATGTTGACCAAGACAGTGTGATGGATCATAACCCATTTGCTGATCGTCTATCATGTGTGGACAACGACATTGATATTAACAGAGACGGAGATTGAAAAAATTTATATTCGTGATGATTGTGAAGGAAAGTGGATATGAATATTATATTTAATTTAAAATTTTAATTTAATTATATTTACTACCTAAATTTAAATTAACTCAATATTTCAAAAATAGATTTGTACTATATATTAAATAAAATTATATCATTTCAACTAAAAATTATAATTATAAATATTAAATTATATTAGCGTCGCAAATAGTAAGACTATAGCGACACTAGCGTCCTATAATATACTTTTAGTGACGCTAGCGTTGCTAGTTCCTGTAAATTTTTTTAAATTCAATTTTTTAATAATTTTTTTTAATTATATATATATATGATTATAATTTATAACATATAAATTATAAAATCCATATTATTAAAACTATTAGATTTAGATTTGATTATAACCAAAAAATGAAATGATAGTGTGTATATATATTTATATATTAAATTATATTAAATTTAAAATTTTAATTTAATTATATTTACTATCTAAAATCTAAATTATGTAAATATTTCAAAAAATAAATTTGTACTATATATTAAATAAAATTATATCATTTCAACTAAAAATTATAATTATATTAAAAGAAAATTTTTATATTAGCGATGCTAGCGTCGCCTATAATATACTTTTAATCCTAGCGTTGCTAGTTCCCCGTAAATTTTTAATCAATTTTTTTAATTATATATATGATTATAACATATAAATTATAAAATTCATATTATTAAAACTATTAGATATAGATTTGATTATAACCAAAAAATGAAATGATAGTGTATACAAGGATGAAAATATCAGTATCGGCGGAAATATCGAAAGTTCAAAATATAGAAAAATAGATGGAAATATCGATATCGATATCGATAAAAAAAACGAAAGAAATGACGGAAATTTATAGAAAAATATGAAAAAAAATTATGAAACTTCAGGATATGCTTATTTATTAGATACTTTATCAATTTAACTATAAAAATGAAAAAAATATTGAGTGGAAATCATATTTATCATAAGTAAGATGTTTATAATACTCGCTGATAAGAACAAAAATGTTATTAATTAAGTAATGAATTATTCATTAATCAGAATAATAATACAAGTACATAATTACTTAAATATAAGTCAATACCACAAAGGATTTTTTGGTGGTTGAAAATTTTTACTCTCTTCTTCATCCTCATTTCTAGTTGTATATTGAGAGAAATATTGATCAAAAGGCACGTCTCCTTGATAATTTTGCATATAATTGTTACCATGCCAACCATATGGATCTAATATTTCATGTGATTGTCTTTGCTGATAGTCATGATATGGATACGGCGTTGATTGACTTTGTTCATAACTACTAGCCTTTGATGGTTGAGTTTGAGAATGTATCCATGAGTTATTATTTGATGACATTCCATAGCCATCCATGAAATAAGGGTTATAGTCACCTTCAATCCTCATTGATCCAAAATTTGTAGAAAAAAATTAATCTTGTTGTTGTGATATTTCCATTGTACTCATTTCTCTGCGCGTATAATCTTTTCCTATAGCACAAATACCTGGCCCTCCTTTTCTACTTCCATGATCCTCATCTTGAGTTGCATGAGTGTAATATTCTTCACATGTGAATGAACTCAATCTCTGTTGAATTGGTGCCTTTCTTTCGTAACCACTTCTAACTTCACAAGTACATCTATTAATATCGCCACTTACGCCAGAGTCGCTATCAATAGTTGAAAATTCTGAACTTGTTAAAAATTTAAGCCAAAATAATCTTCTTCTTTTTTAATTATAACTATTTTTTATTTTAAATTATAATAATTGTTTTACATTATTTTAATTGTTTCAATTTTGCTTTTAAATTCTAATTCGCCTAATTATATTTTAACTTAAAATATATCATTAATAAATAATTATAATTTAAAAAATATTCAAATATTTATAAAAATATATTATACTTTTAAATTTTCCTGGAAATTTTCATAATTTCTATGGAAATTTCATAAATTTCCACAGAAATATCAAAAATTTCCATGAAAATTATGGAAATTTTGACAGTTTATGAAGCAATTACCATGGAAATTTCGACGGAAATATAGGAGAAATATTAGAAATTTCCATGGAAATTATGGAAATTTTGACCAGTTTGTGAAACAATTACCATGGAAATTTCGAGTGAAATATCGCAGAAATATCGAAAATTTCGACGGAAATTATGAAAATTTTACCATTTTTTTGGGCAGAAATTTATTTCGGGATATTGAAAAAATTTTGCCGAAATTTTCAATTTTTTCATCATTGAGTGTATATATATATATTAAATTATAAATTATATTTAATTTAAAATTTTAATTTAATTATATTTACTATCTAAATCTAAATTAAGTCAATATTTCAAAAATAAATTTGTACTATATATTAAATAAAATTATATCATTTCAACTAAAATTATAATTATAAATATTAAATTATATTAAAAAAAATTTGTCTATTGGCAACACTAGCGTCGCCAATAGTAGGTTTTTAGTGACGCTAGAGTCTCCTATAATATACTTTTAGGGATGCTAGCTTTGCTAGTTTCCTGTAAATTTTTTT
>QANX01004913.1:49904-71296 GCA_003254975.1 Ochetophila trinervis
TTATTTTATTTTTATTTTATTTTTATTTTTTTTTTATGTATTCATGAATTGATATAAACATATAGACACACATTATGCACTATACATATATATGTATGTTTATATGATATCATATATGGTATATATATGATTGATAGTATATAATTACCAAAAAATGAACTGATAGTGTATATATATATAATTTAAATATTTAATTTATATTTAGTATCTAAATGTTAATTAAGTCAATATTTTATAAATTTTTTTACTATATATTAAATAAAATTATATAATTTCAACTAAAATTTATAATTATAAATATTAAATATAAAAAAAATTGGTATATAGCGACCCTAGCATCGCCTATAATGTTACTTCTAGCGACGCTAGCGTTGCAAAAGGCATCAATATAGGCCACACTAGCGTTGCCTATGAAGAGACTTTTAGCGACGCTAGCGTTGCAAAAAGCATCAGTATAGGCGACACTAGTGTCACTAAAAGGCATCTAGCGTCGCCGTTTGTGAAATGTATGGCGCCATAAATTCCCACCAACTCAAATTTATTTCCCACTCTTCCCCCCTCAAACCAAGTGTATTCTCTCAAATTTTCATCCTTTCAAACTCGAACCTACACCTGCCGCCGGACCTAAAACCAAAAAGACATTTCAAAAATACAAGCTGCCACCACCGCTGGACTTGAACTCTGTTTATTTGCATTTCAAAAATAAACCCGTAGCCAGATTCAAATCGAGCTACTGCATTTTTTCGTACACCCGCCACCAGACTGTCGCCTTTTACTCATTCTCACCGCTGTCGGACTGTCGACATTCTTCTTGCACGCCACTGCCGGACTCTAGGGGAATTCTTCCTACACGCCACTGCCGGAGCATACTATGAGTTATCTTACACAGCGCCGCCGGACCCAGGTATGCATGTTTGCCGATTTTTTTAAATTTATTTTAATATTTTGGTTAGAAAATGGATAAATAATTTTGTTTAATATGATTGTTTGTATGTTTATGATGTTGTCTATAATTGGATGTTGTTATACAAATATTAATATAAAAAATGTATATAGTTTTGACTTGTCTTTATGGAGCCGTTATGATATATCCTGTGATTTTTGTTGTTATATATTTATGGATACAAATGTATACGGTTTGTTGGTATTTAGGTTAACATGAAAAATATGGATAAAAATGTATACGGTTTTACGCATTCAATTGTGACAGAGAAACCTTTGCATTCATTCAATTTGTTGATAAGGTGAGCATTATATGCTAATTAGGTGACACATTATAAGTAAAATGCGACGCATTGACACCATTCAAATTAGAATGTAAGCAATAGTATGTGAATTAGGACATTAAAAACTATATACTAAATAGGCGGCGCATTATAAGTAAAAGGCGACATATGTATACCGTTTAAAAAAAATAAGCAATAGGCAATGCATTTAAATACCGTTTAACAATTAATGCATGCATATATTTTTTTGTGACTGTGTTGTGTGTTACAGATTAATGGATCCACACGAGGATGATATTATTCTTCCTCCCGATGAGCCTTCATCCACAGATGATGACGCCGGTCCAAGTGTTCTAATTCCTAAACGGAAAGGTCGGGGACCTACAACGTTAAAAGAAATTAGAAAGGAGGCCGATGCAAAGCAGTTGCAGCTATGATACAATGAGCATGGAGCTTCACTAAACAAGGAAGCTGTGAAGATGGTCAACTTGGAGGGCTCAATCACTCGTTCCACGATACCGATTTGCATTAAAAGCTGAAACGATGTGTCTCCAACATTGAAAGACAACCTATGGGTTGTATTAAAGGTAATATTACATGGCATATATAACACTAAACTCGAATTACATTATTGTGTTATTTACTAAATGTTTCATATATTGATGTTGTTAAAGAATTATTCACGCAAGAATGACTCTAAAAAAGACTAGACCCTTAGAGATTGCGCTGGGAAGTGGAAGAGGTTTAAGAACAAGCTGTATGAGATGTATGTGACCCCATACTTGACAGAACCCGAGCAGTTCAAGTATCCATCTACTCACAAGTATAGTTTCATCAAGCAAGAATAGTGGGATTTATTTCTCAACTAGAGGCTTGGTGAAGACTTCAAGGTAAAAATAATATCCAAATTGTATATATGTTTTAATTATGTATGTGCCAAATATTTTAATTATAGAACATTAATTCATCCTAAAGTATTTGATGTCAATATTTACAAAAGTTAAGTGTGGATCAAAAGGAAAAACGGCAAGGGAACAAATATCCCCATTGACTTGGCTGTAAAGGATATCCGCGGTTAGAGGCGGAGTTGGTACGTAATATATATATATATATATATAAATATATATACATGCACACACATTAAGATTAAGTTTTTTAAAGCAAAATTCAATTTCCATATGTTTAATAGTATGTCTAAATTTGCAGCAAACTGAAAGAGACACCACCGAACCGATCGAGCGCGAGGAGCTTTGGATACGTGCAAGAACGAAGAAAGATGGGCGGATAGACAATCCGGAGGTTGAGTTAATTGTTCAAAACATTGAGAGTTCTATATCATTTCAATTAGTGGTCATATATTTTATATTAATTATATTATGCGTAATTAACCATATAGTTTTTTAATGCATATTTGTTTTTTGTAGCATGCTCTAAAGCAGAATGTCACTCAAGGCATTCTTGATGCATCTCCTCCAAATGATGTGCTTATACAAGCTCTCGGGTTCGAAGAGTATCCTTGTCAGCTTCGAGGAAAGGGAAAGGGTTACATGGTCAATAATTTTTTCAAAACACTGTGGCGAAGCACACAAAAAAATAAGAACGGAGCCGATGTAGATGCAAATATCCAAAGCCAAAATGCGAAGATAGAGAAATTGGAGCAGGTTTTGAGTAGTTTATTTGACATTGTCCGGAAGAAAGGGGAATTGGACGACGTAAGTGATCTCGCTGCTGCATGCGGGCTTGACCTACCACCGGAGTCACCTATACATGGATCATGTCATGCAGCAGATTCAAGCAGTGCTTGGCACGATGATGTCACTGATTTGGGCACTCAGCTTGTTAATCTTCCATCAGTTGTTCCCCATTGTGATCTTACATCTGTTCAGCATGAGGTACATGTACCATTATTAAATTCTTACAATAAATTCTTAATATTGATTATTATAACCTGCTGACGCTTTCTAACATGTCATTGAAATGTAGTACATTGTATGTAAGCATGCAGAAGGGACAAGAGATAATGTTGTGGCAACCAGGACTTTGACAGCTAATAGTTCAGTTTGTCATGGTATAGAATTAGGTTCAGACAATGTTAGAGTCTCACTGAACGAAGCGATTGATCTGACTGCATTGTTACATGTAACCTCTTTCGGCATGCTATATGTTAAAGAGGCAGAAGGAGCATTCGTGGCGTGGCCCCGTCATCTTGTTATTCTGCCATCCGATAAGGTATATAATATGATATATTCAAAATGGAAATATGTTTGCATATATATTTTAGGTAATTTGTGCTACTAACATGTTTTATTATTTCGGTTTTAGGAATATGGGAATAGGAAAACATCAAAGGTCAAAAAGGTGGTTGCTGCAGGATCAAGTGGCTCGCATAGGTCCGAAAGGCTTACACCAGTAAAGGTCTAGTCGGCAGATGCTGATGCTGCTGAATTTGACACTGCAGGCTCATTAGAACTTAGCCTTGCAATTATAGAGTTGTTAAGGCGGATTGACCATTTCAACATTTATCACATGTGGATGACATACTTGCCACCAACAGTTATGGGCCATGAAGTGTGTATATCAATTTTGAAGAAAGATATGACAGATTTTTGTTACATGCAAGAGTTACAACAGTCTTGCATTTTATTCTACATAAGGTACATAATTCAAACTTTATTGCATTAATTGCTAAATATTTTATTACTATCATTTTGTTACATATAACTAATTATGTAAATGGTAATTCATTGCTTAGGCATTTACATTCCCGACTGATGGGTTTACAACTAGGGAAATATTGTTTCATGTTCCTTGATAATATAGCCAATGTAGAAAGAAGAAATCCCGATGAGCAAAAATGAAAATTTTGCTGCGATGGAGAGATACAGAAAGGGGTCAACTATGGTTTTTTCCGTACTGGTCAAGATACTATAAGTTTTCTAATACTACAGTGAATTATTTGAGTTTTATTAAAACATTTGTAATTAATACTTTTGTAGAGACCATTGGATGTTGGGTGTTGTTGACTCATACTTAGCAGTCGCATGGTTTTTTGATGCGCTTCCGAAGAACAATCGTCAAAGAATGACCGACTTTAGGAGTTTGTTGGATAGGTAAGTATACATAATTAACTATATATGTGGATGATTATTAATATGGTTTTAATAATTAATATTTAATGCTGATATTATTGCTGGTGATATATATAATGTATGCATCATGTACATATAGGGCGTACTTGTCTTGGAACTGTATATCCGACAGATGAAAAAAAGTTCAATACGAAAAACTTAGATGGCCTAAAACAAATGTACATAAATAAGATTTGTATACATAAATAAATAAGATTTTTACACATAAATATTTATTCATAAATCTAAAAANATTTCTGAGATTATCAAAACCCTATATGTATATATATATATCATATAAGTATAGGCCGTAAAAGTTCTTTCTTTTCTATGAATTAATGGAGATCGAGAAGGTGGTTTCAATAATTCAGCTCTTATTGACTTATTTAGCCTTAAAAGGATCAATTAAACCCCACCTCTGAAAAGTTAATACGAGACAGAGAATAGATTTATGAATCTATTTAGAATTCTTAGGTAGAAAAGCCCACACTAAGAAAATAAAAACACTTAGAATCTAGCCAGCTTTCCCTTCTGTGCTTAATGCAATCATATTTTACCAAAAAAAATGTATCAATGAAGAATTTTAAATGAAATTCACACAGTGGGTTACTTTCCCATTCACTTTCAATGGCTTTTCCCTTTGTGCTTTTTGATGTGATAGAATAGGGAACATAGAATTTGGGTCATATGCATGCACTTCATTTTGTTTTTTTCTTAAAAGACCAATTGCGAGATGAATTGCTTCTGCATATCTGACAAAAAGAGAGAGAAAATGTCTGTAAAATTACTATATACATATATATTGTACATAATCCGTCCGATACGCTTGAATTGTTGTTGGAACTTTTTTCGATTAAATGTACTCTTTACTTTTATTATTATTAGATTTGCTTTCTTTTTCACTCATTCTATCTATGATGTTATGCTTAATTTGTATTATATATATATATATATATTTACGGGTTGAATACGTTTATATATATATATATTTCTATCTTGAAATTAATATTGAAAAAGAACCGAGTCCATACATTTGAAAAGAAATTAACTCAGGTAAAAAGTAAAACCATAAATTCTGATTAAATATTTATAAATTCAGCTATATAATAATATATTGAAAGTGATTTACCGCCAATATCACATACATAACTATTTAATTTGTAAAATTATCAAAAAAACTATCTAATTAGTAAAATAGTTAATGGAGTATTCTTCTTTGGTTTGTTGTGGGGATTCATTCCCACACTACATGTGGTAAATAACAGGTGCTTGGGAAAAATTTCTTTTTCAATATGAATGGAAAGGACAGAAAACGACAAACAAAGTAGAAAACCCTATATGCAATATTATTTTATTTCTCGGCCAATTTTTTTCTTTTCAATGCTTAATTGCTTTTTATTGTTGTTAGGTTGTAGGGCATTGTTTGACTTGAGTCAAGTCGTGAATTAGCTTTTCTGGACCCTATGTAGAAAAAAAGAAAAAAACGACAGAAAAAAGCTATTTCAGATTGAATTGACCCCCATTTTAATGCGTACAAAGTGGTTTAATTTTCTTGATATATATAATTCATGAACATTAATTTTGAATTTCACCCCTTTTTATTATCGTTCAAATTTGATTAATAATGTTAACAATCTTAGTTAGCTCTTGTTTTAGGCGTTTAGATATTGTTTTTTTTTTTTTAAAAAAAGAAAAAAGAAAAAGAACACACGCTTGAAAGTTTTTAAAAGTAGAAAACAATCTTTAAAGACAATAAACCTAAAAGAATCTCTTCCCTGTTTTTGGTATCCAAAAGCACAAGTAGTAAATTCTCCAAGATGATTTTCTATTTGTAGGGTTTGAATTTTCTTTCAATAGATGATGGTTGATTTGAGAGCTTCCAATAAGGTTGGTTGCGTGGCCACTAAATGTTGTTTTTATCATTATTGATTGAAACCTGGAAAAGAAAATGAATAAAAAAAAACACAAAGACATCACCGACGATAGCTACTACTGATATTTTTCGTACGAAGAAAAATATTATATATATATATATATATAGAGTTATCACATTAGAATGATCTGATTTTTTTATAGGTAGGTTTTAAATTTTTATATTTAATTATACTATTTAGGCTAAAAAATAATATAATTCAACCCAAATTTAAAAAATCAAAAGTTATTACTTATAACCTTATTTTAAAAAAGTCACATTGTCTTATTTTAAATAAAATAACAACGTAAAATGACCGAGTTTTACACATGGAAAAAATTAAAAAATTTATGTTGTATCCTCATCTAGTATTATAACATAAGCTAAATAGCCCACTAAATCAATTATTGTATATACATGCTTTTATCTCTAATTTCATTGATTTTTGGTGTTATGTACTCTCAATAATTTTATCTTCATCGTTACCTTTTTTCTTTTCACCCTTTTCTTATTTTTTATTTTTAAAATTTGGGTTTGATATATGTAAATATCTTATCCATGATGATATGAATTTTGGCCAGTGAAAGCAACAGACCCAACTACCAGGCAAAATCCTAAAAGAAAAGCAAAATGAGCCAAAGGAAGACTTGTACTTCTACAATTATTATTAGTACTCAGAGGCCTAGAAGAAAATGAGAACTAGTACTCGATGCAACTAACTGCAAGATATTCAAAATGAAAATACTTCTTATATATAAAATAAAAAAAAGGAACACTTGTGAATTAAGATCCTTATACCATGATTAGTTTAATGAAATAATTTCATAATAAAAAAAATGTAGATACAAGTAAATAATCAAACACATACACATGCACATGCAGGTTTTGGGGTTAATGGAGAAAAGCAAGTCAATGGTGTTCACAGGGCATTCCTTAGGAGGATCAATTGCATCTCTGTATGCACTTTGGCTCCTCTGCCACCACCATTCCTCATCTTCTTCAATCCCAATTCTCTGCATCACCTTTGGTTCGCCATTGTTGGGAAACGAGTCCTTTTCCCGGGCCATCCTAAGAGAAAGATGGGGTGGAAATTTCTGCCATGTTGTCTCAAAGCATGACATAATGCCAAGGCTGCTTTTTGCTCCATTGCTCACTCCTCAGCTGCATTTCCTTCTAAACAACTGGCACCTTTCCATGGCGTTTCGTAACCCTGCCGGAGTTCTCCAAATCCCCGACGGAGAGAAAGCCGAGTTCTTCCAGTCCGTGCTGGATCATTTGGAAAGGTCATCACAGTTAGCAGTGGAAGGGGAGAGGAGGGAAATGTTTTGGCCATTTGGAAACTACTTGTTCTGTTCAGAACAAGGTGGGATTTGCTTGGAGAATACGGTATCAGTGACAAAGATCATGTATTTGATGCTTGCAACTGGTTCTTTAGATGAATGCATTTGTGATCATCTCAATTATGGAGATTATATTGGGAATTTTTCTTCAGAGTTCCTCAAGAGGAGGAACTTCATGCAAGGTGGATTAGGTCCTTGTTCAAGCTATGAAGCAGGGGTTTCCTTGGCATTGCAGTCCTTAGGAATAGCTTGGCAGGTACTCATTTCTATTTTCCACTCTACTTTTTGTTTGTTTTGTATTTTGGTTTCCAAAACTCCAAACATTTTGTCTCCTTTCATTTTCGGAGACAGTCTAGATGACAATGACAAGTTCGAGCTTACGAAAACGGTAGTACTGAGTTGCTGTTGTTTTTCAATATGGTTTCAGAGTTGCAGATTCTGAGTTCAAAACCTGACAGTGTTAGTTTTGAAATTTTTTTGTTCATTGAATTGTATTCTTGAATCAACCCTGTAGGAACCAGCTGCTACAGCAGCCAAAGAATGCTTAAAGATGGCAAGGCCATCGGGTAGGACACCGAACCTGAACTGTGCAAACCTTGCTGTAAGTTTATCAAAGATCACACCGTACAGAGCTGAATTGGAGTGGTACAAAGAATCCTGTGACAAATCCGACGATCAAATGGGGTACTATGATTCCTTCAAGCAGAGTGGATCATCAAAAAGGGGTCACAGAGTCAACATGAACAGGCACAAGCTTGCAGGCTTTTGGAATAAGGTGATCAACATGTTGGAGAACAATGAACTGCCTTATGATTTCCATGAGAGAGCAAAATGGGTTAACGCTTCCCATTTCTACAAGTTACTGGTTGAGCCACTGGACATTGCAGAGTACTACAGGTCTGGCATGCACAAGATCAAGGGCCACTATTTGGAGCATGGAAGGGAGAGGAGGTACCAGATTTTCGACAAATGGTGGAATAGGAAAACCGCGGTTGATGGGGAAGAAAACAACAAGAGGAGCACATTTGCTGGTCTGACTCAGGACTCACGGTTTTGGGCAAGGGTAGAGGAAGCAAGAGAGTGGCTTGCCAATCTCAGAAGTGAGAATGATCCTAGGAAGATGGATCTGCTATGGGAGAATATCAATAAGTTCAAAAGGTATGCGAGTGATTTGGTCGAAAGGAAGGAGGTTTCTAGAGATGTTGTAGCCAAAAATTCAAGCTACACTCTGTTGGTAGAAGATCTTAGAGAACTGAAATCACAGGTGCAGCAGATCAAGCCTCAGTTTCCTACTTTTAGAGATGGGGAAATATTTCCTTAGTGTAAGATCTTGTTATGGTTATGTATTTCCATATTTCTAAACTAGTTGCAGCTTTTATTTGTAAGAACGACTGAATATGTTTCTTTTTTATGAAATGAATTTCTATATATACAGTAAAGCTCAGATCAAGGTCTTAAATTCAGACTTTTGATTTCTTGCACTCGAGCAAGACTTTATCATTTTTTTCACCCCAAGTGAAAGAAGCAAAGGTTTAGGATTTAAGATCTCATCTTGACTTGAGCCTAACTCTGTGTGTGTGTGTGTGTGTGTGTGTGTGTGTGTGTGTGTGTGTGTGTGTGTGAGTGCACACAAACTTACAATCACATGTGTGCGCAAGCAAGAGCCATGCAATAACACTGCTAAAGAACTGGATTCAAATCACAAGTTTCTGTATTCATCATTGGACGAAGGATTTCGTTCATCGTAAAAGCAATAAGGGAAAGGAGACAGGGGAATGGGACAGAAGATCTGCGACTCTGAGTTTAAGGTTTATGAAGTGGTTCTAATTTAAAACAATGCTAATCACGCTTGCCTTCTGACCAAATTGAATGCATAGGTTCTCACTAGTAACTAGGCATTGACAGAGAAGAACAGGCGGTTAAAAGAGAGCAAATTGTTTCCTTGCAATCATGGTAAAGGGCATTGGCATGGTAATCTCAGCAAATATAATATGTTTAAGAAACCCATAAACTTCTATGTATATTAAGAGGTAATAGAATTCTAACAAATTTCCTGGGAAATAAAACAAATAAATGGGACTTTTTTTTTTTTTTTTTATCCATGTTGAAGAATATTATGCCTTTTCATTTTGTATATCAATGTTTCTAACTGGTCCCTTGAACCATTTCCTTGCATCTAACACCCACCAAAGCATTATCAGACCCAATCCGACTCCTAAAGCAACAGGTGCATAATTGAATGTATCCCAAGAGATTGGATAATAAGTTGGCAAAAGGAAGACAGAGCAGGTATAACAAATCCATAGGAAGGCCACCAAGCAAATTGGCCTTCTTGCTCTCCCCAAATAAAAAGGTCCAGCCTTGAAGTTTTCATCAGACATTACCATTCTTGCGAAGATTGGAACCGCATAGCCGCCTACCCATCCGATCGTGCATATGGAAGTTATAGCAGTGAAGACTACATTGACTTTCAAGATTGGAAGTCCAAGAAGGATGCAGATGGCAGCACAAAGCCACACTGCATTGGATGGAACTTTGTGTTTCGGGTGCAATTTTTGCCATACAGATGAAAAAGGAATGCCTTTGTCTCTTGATAGAGCATATACCTTAAGTAATCCCAAATTGCAATGAGTTGATATTACAAAAAAAAAAAAAAGATAAATCTAATATTATGCCCTAAGAAAATATAACTTTGTTGAAAAATATATTATGAAAATGAACGAAAGCTTAGGAGTCATGAATGCATATGAGCATACAGATGGAGATGCACAGCATTCTTCGACGCATTAAAAACTAATTTCAAAAAGCAAATATAAAACATTTAAACCATTTAAGACGTATAAGTGTTTCTAACCGTTTTGGACTAAACAAAACTTCATCCTTGAAGTATCTTATTCCGTCTATGCATTTCATCAGACATCTCCGAAATATACAATATAACATTCAAAAACATCAATGAACTCTAGCATTTTGTGAAGTTCAAAACCTTTAAGGAAATTTAAGTACATACTCATTGCTTTTAGAAGGTTTTAATCAGTGAAGATTAATGTAATTTGCCTCCACCAGGAAACAGTTTGTCATAAGTAGGTTTTGAAGATCAAGCTAATCATCTTAAGATAACAAAATGATAGAAAAACAATTTGAGCATATGAAAAAATAAGAAACAAAATACTTACTACTCTGGCCGCACTAGTAGTGATTGAAAGTCCTCCAAAGAAGAATGAACCCCATATAATGAACAGCAAAATGATTGCTCCAGTAGCGCTATGATATCTCCCATGAAATGCATCATAGAGTATTTGTGCTGGCACGAATGCTCCTGCAGTCTCGTTGGTTGGATCATACAGGTAGCTAAAATCCTGAATAAAAGGCAAAACATATCAGATTAGTTTATTATTCGGATAATAAGATCGTTCCCAAATCTACCTACCTCACACCCTAAAGCATGAGCTATATCCCAAGGAAAAAAACATATAAAACCAAAAACATTTTGTCATAGAAATACAAATTTTCCAAGTAAAAGAAAGCTCCAAATGACCACTATTAAAACATTCAAGTGTGGACTTTTTCATCAAAATGTTTTGAGGAAGTGAAAAAAGATTTCAAATTTATTAAGCCACCCGTAACTTGTTGAATTGATGGTAGGGAGTGTATAGGCATAGCTTTCTTATATAATGCTGTATTAAAGTGCCTTCTCTCCATTTTTCCAAACACCTTAAACTACAAATTCAAGTAGGGGAATAACGTACCTGAATGCTGAAAGTAAGGGCCAGGATATATGCCCATCCAAACACTGAAATGATCCCAATGCTAGACAGAATTGAAATAGGACCATTCTTGTCTGCACCTTTGGTTTCTTCAGTTAGATGTGCTGCAGCATCGTATCCATACAGAGAATACTGACTGACAAGAAAGGATAGAATAACTGCATATGGTTTGCTTGATATTCCGGTTGATTCTGGTGACATGTGAAATTTCGTGAACACATAAGAAGCAGACTGAGTAGTCATTGCTACAAGGGGAAGCATTATGACAATAACTAACCCTCCAATTACCTGCCCAAAAAAAAAAAAAAACTGCTATCATTTTACATGCACTTCTAATGGAATTTCACCATCATATCTATTTTTATATCATCCACATAACTACAGTATTTAACATTCCTAAATTGTATTCTTACTTTGTACATTATGATGATACTGGTGAGATATAAATGTAATATGTGCTTGCACTAAACATAGCATTTGCTCCAAGAGAGGAAAATCAAGAGGACTAAGTTGGAAAGTTCAGTTTAACCTGCCACCATATGGAAATTATGTCGATGAAGGCAATTACTTCCAATGCAAACGTGTTGAGAAATGCCCATATGATAGTGAGGCCAGCATACATGCATAAGAACAACCACTTTGGAGCAAAATACCCTCCATCTTTGTTGGTTCCAGTGCATAACAAAATGATGCTCTGCAGTGTTTGTGATCCTGCATATGCCTTCGGAACCAGGAAAAAAAGTTTAAATCCATTCTAGATGTTATTAATTCATGAATTCTTCACTCTTTGAAGAAAAGACACAAAAAAATAAATAAATAAAAAATAAAAATAAAAATAAAAAATTCATACCTGAGTGCCAATTCCAGCAATGAGTCCTATGGTCTCAAGCCAAGCACAGCACCACGATGCAAATGGACCCCATTTGGGGCCGGCTAAATGGGCAGCCCAGAAGTAAAGAGAACCAGTAGTCTGTTTAAATTACAATTACAATGAAACTTAGCAAACTCAAAGCCAGTAAATTGCATAGCATTTACATAAATGTAACTTTCTTTTAGAGATTATTTTTTCAATTCTGTAAAGATGTTTCGTCGAACTTCTGTGTTAAAGAGTATATATGATATGTTTCTTCAACAGCTATAACAATGAGTAGAAAAAGTACATCAATTACATATCTTAGAGTAGATTAATTTCATGATGGCTATGTACTATGTGCCCAAGAAAACTCCAGCTGCAAGTCACAGTATATGTACATTCTTAAAAGGAAGTGAAAGTTTTAATACTTTCTCAAGCAACCATAACACTTTATTTCCTCCTTTTTAGACATTCATTAATGCTTTAATAACTATGCTTTTGGATAGTGAACGAATAACAAAATACAAAGTATGAAACATTCAGCACATTATTTAACTTGTAGGCAAGAAACAAACAAATAAGAATTGTAAACCAAATATATATATAAATATATATACATATATAGGTGAAAGACTAACCGGGAAAGAGGAACAGATCTCAGCCATAGCAATACCAACAAACCAGGTGAAGAATGATACTACAACCCATCCCCACACAAGACTTGCAGGACCTGCATACAATAGACTTGAACCGTACAGGGGAGTAATCCCAGTAAAAAGTGTCATCGTTGAAAATGATATAGCAAGAGTTTTGAACAGGGTCTGCAACACACATCAAATAAAAGTACAGTAATATTCAAAAACAATTAAAAATAATAATAATAAACAAAGTACTACCTTAATCAAAAGAATATAAAACAAATTTTACAGCACAACAATATAGAACATATGGCAGAGAGAATTCAAATCAAGAATGATAATACCATTTCTCTTCTGAGCTCTTGTTTGTATCCCAACTCATTGAGCCGCTTCTCCCCAGAATCCATTTCTGAGATTTCCGATGCCTCCGGTTGGTTTTTCCCCATAAAAAAAAATCAAGACGTTAAATCACTAATTCAGCTCAAACTGTGTTTTCCATAAAAACAACTCGAAAAATGGAGAGGAGGAGGAATGAGGGAGTGGAGTTGACCAAGCGCACAAACATCTTTTATATCACTTTCTTTTCAAAAGTTTCAAAAAGTCCAACTTTTGGGCAAACCAAGTGGATGATCCATTTCAAAATTCAGACCCTCTTTTGCAAAGTTTGAATTGTCGTTTATTTGGTACCCTCCGACAAAGCTAATCATCTGAAGCCGGCCATTTAAGTTTCTCAAGCTTTCCCAAATTTCAAACCAGTTTGCTTTCCAGGCTACGTTGACAAAGAGAGCCGACTTCCATGTGAACATGAAACCAATCGTTGCATACTAGTTTTTCCAACAGTTTTGACTTTTCTTTAGTATTTTAAAGATTTCCATGATTTTGTGGAATAGATTTCCCGTCAAAGTAGGAGCCTGTACAGCTGTCCCAGGGTTGGACTCTGTCTATCATATAATATTAGAAGTGTCTTTGAATATTCATGCACGTAAACACCATCTTGGCAGCACGGATTAATTATACTTCTTTTAACCGAAAAAAAGAAAGTTTCTTCTTATTCTCTCAACAAACGCAAAAATTTATATACAACCGATGTACAAATAATGTAGTACAATAGACCGCTTATTAGTAGACATTCAATAAATAATTTGTAAGGCCAACATAGTTTATTTTACTATTTGTGTTCCATTGCACATAATTATAGTTTGTTGAATTTACATCATACGTAACACACACGTAGTTAATAAAAATGGTAAAAAAATAACATAGTACAATAATTGTTTTTTTCCATAATCAGACATTGGGAAGAAAACAAAAAGGGCATCTTTGAACACAGATTTCTTTTGAATATATATATATATATATATATATATATTTATTTATTTATTTATATATATCCCTTCCCATTTCTTTCTGACTGACCATATATTTTAGGCAAAATGAATGGAGTTTAGCTTCCCCAACAGTTTCCCCAATAGATTTCTTAGTTTATTCTATTTTTTTTTTTTTATTCATTTGTAGTATTCTCCACAAGCTATATAGATGACAGGGATACATATCGGGATATTACGTGTTGATAATCATCTCCAAATAAATAAATAAATATGCATGAAATATCAAATTGTTTGGTATCTAAAAAAAGTAAATGCAATAAACCTAGCTTTACATGGTTCAACTTAGAAGCAGCAAGTCACAAAAACCTAGGGTGTTACACAGCATGCAATCATGATCATGAAACTTAACTACCACTTCTTCAGAATTTATATTGAACAAAAAATAAAAAAATTAATAATAATAATAATGTTTACAAACTTAGAGTTGGTGCTCCTCATGCCATCCACCTTAACTTGAAAGAATCATTAGGCCTTGAAAATATGATTTCTTATCATGATTCAAAGTTTCAGACTCAGCTATGGACTAATCACTGATGGAGCAACGTGATCTGCATACAAAATGATTTGGTAAGGTAAAAAATATGTCCTAGTAGGTTTATTTATGGAACCACATGCACCCACATGGGTGCACTAAAATGCAAAATCATAATATGAAGATCCACACATTTGGGTCTCACAAAACCAATGTATTTTTTTTTTCCTAAAATTTTTGTGTTGCCTTTTTTATTTTTTCCATCATCAATTTTGGTATTGAAGCAATTATGAATATTAAAGATATAGAACCTCAACTCAGGGGAGAAAAAAAAAAAGGGTAAAAAAAGCAAAAAAAATTCATTTCCATTTTGGTTTCTGAGTGCCCCTACCTTCACCAGCAACCTTCTAATATCCTTGCTTAAGTATGGATTGAAACAAGACAAATGAGTTGCATTCATTTGCTACTTTAGGCTTTGATGGGTTCAGCAGAAGGATAGAATAATCTACCATTATAATGAAAGAATCAGTTGTCATATTATATCACTGGTGCTGAATCAAAAGAATGAAGGACTTGCTCCAACATCGATCTTGTATGGGTGTCCAGAGGACTTTCTGGTTTGTCTGAGTGTGAAATATTTAGGAGGTAAAGCTTCTTCGAGGAGACAAATGCTGCTGAAAATATCCTCTTCATCCCTCCCCTAGTGCTATCAACCTTGTATTCAAACTCATACACTTGAAGGCCTCCCTGACCTAATCTCTCTGCGGCTCCAATCACGTCAGCCTCTTTTGTACTTTCCTGGATATTGAGCAAAGCCATGAATATGAATATATACCCTTGAACTTTCCATAAATACAAAAGCATGTAACAGGTATTTGATACATCTTTGTGGCCTTTAAGGAGAACAGTAATTGGAGCTTATCAATCAAAACTGTATGTGAGTTGCCTTAGTCCTTGGACACCAATATGAACTTCCTAAAAGGATAGCCATCAAATTCTAAAGCATCCCCATCCTTCCTAACTTCCCAAACAATCAGAAAAGTCAAGACATAGAGAAATGCATTCTCTGCTATAGTCATTTTGATTAATTGTTCAACTTTTTACTCAATTGATGTGAAGCATTATAATTAAGCAATCAATATGCAAAGCAAGAATTTAGTGAGAAACTCAAAACTGTGTCTCAAACTGAAAAAAGCTATGGTAAACCTACATGCCTAGCATTTAAAGGGGAAATTTCCTGTTTCCTGCTTCGATATGATTTTACTATTCATGAAGAAAGTACTAGAAATGCATCCTATGACTTTCTAATAGCTACTTTGCCAGTGAAATTCTTACTATTCTACATACCGTTATATGAATTTCCTTGTTATAGTTTTATCAAGACTCAAGAATGCATCCTATAACCTTTTTTTTTTTATCTAATACAAACTACTTTGCCAGTGAAATTCTTACTATTCCTGCATGCCGTTATTTGAATTTCCTTTGTATAGTTTTATCAAGACTCAAAAGGGCACAAATCTAACACATAATGCTATGACATGTTTGTTCTCACATTCAATCAACTCATGGAACATCAAGAGCATCATTTGAGCATGACATTACCTTGCGCCTTTCGGCTTGTATAAGTTTATCAGCAACAAATTGAGGACTGCCAAACTCTCCAAGGGTCTTTAGACGAACTGGGTTCACCACAACCCCAACACTGTTACTCCCCTTATTTTCTTCTTCAAACAGAACAGTTGCCCCTGCTTTATCAACCTAAATTCATCCATAAACCAACCAAAATTATTCACATAAAAAAAAAAGAAAAAGAAAAAAACAACCTCCAACAACACCTTAAAAGCTACAATCTTTATACAATCATACACACAGAGAAAAGAGGTAATAATCTTGAACAACCTAACCTTAATCCAAGAGGAGGGCTTGAGAAGGGTAAAACCCTCATTGGAATCTGTATATCTCTCGAGCACCAAATCTTCAGCAGAAATGGCGCTAGGCAAATTTGGCAAAAACCCATGTAAGAAAAGTGTTAAAGCAGAAAGGCCAAGCTCCCTCTTGCTCAAACACATTGATAGGAATGTTTCTCTCTGAGGTTCATTGAATCTCTGATGGTGAGAAGGTTTTAGCAGTGAATTTGAAAAGAGGGCTGTGGGTTTGAAGAGATTGTTGTGTGAGAGTGACAAGCACATTTGCAAGGCCATTGTTGACAGAGGAACGAAACCCAGAAGAAGAAGAAGGATGACTAACCTTTCATCGTCATCCGCTCCTCGTTATTAAATTTTTTTTTTAAGTTAATTTTTTTTATTTACGAAAAAGGATTATTTCTGATTTATTATTACGTTTAGTTTTGCAAAAAACTAACAAAATAAAAAATTACACCGACTGAGATGTTTACTAACCTATGAGTGATGACATTTTTTTTAAAAGTTTCAAAAAAAGTTGAAAAGTTCTAAAAAAATTGTTTTGAAGTTTTAAAAAATTTTAGAGACTTCAAAATAATTCAATAAGCCTCAAAAAAGCTTTTCAAAGCTTTATAACTATTTTTTAAAACTTTAAAAATAAAAAATAAAGGTTCCAAAAAAGTTAAAAATCTTTTGATACAGGTTATACAAATTAGAACTTTTCGTAATTGAGTTTTTAAAAAAATAATTTTTATTAAAAAAATTAATAGTTATTTAGTTGTTATTTTAGAAAGTGGTTTTAACTTATATTAGATAATTTAACTAATTTTAAAAATGTTTTTAACTCTTAATTTATTTTACATAAATTATTTAACTAATATTTTTTAAATTTAATAAAAAAATTAATATAATAAAAAATATTTGATATTAAAAAAATATTTAATGATATGTTCAGTATAAGTTTAAATTTCTTTTTTTTTTAAAAAAAAAAGCTTAAAATTTAAATTTTTTCAGAATGACTTACAAATTTTTTTTTTTTTAACAATTACTTATTAATTTGTGTGTTACACACATTTTTTTAAGGGTTATTGGTGCGTGTACAACCTATATACAATTTCGCACTTAGCCTTTAACTTTTTTGTTTGGCACTTTATCTCCAACTTTTATTTTAACTTGCACCTGCTTGTAAATTTTATTTTCTGTTTGATCTTCTGTTAAATGTACTGGTGAGATGCATGTGGTTGTTGGCAAAGGGTAAAAAATAGAAAGATTTCGTAGTAAAATGTAAGGAAATATATATGCTGAGGGGCAAACATGCATTTACAAAAGAAAGGTTTTGAAAGGCAATCTTTAGAGGAGCATGTACATTTTTTTTTTGTCTCACGTGCAGATTTAACAGATAAACCAAACGGGAAAAAAAATTAGTACTAATGGTACAAAAAAAATCAGAGGAATAAAGTGAAAAAAAAAAAAAAAAAATTTGAAAGGCAAAGTGCAAGAAAATGTAAAAGTTTAGAAGTAACCGTGTCAATAACTTTTTCTTTTAACATAAGTATTTAAAACCCTCTACGTAGAGCTTTTTGAGGAGAAAAAAATATACTAAACGGAAAAAAATTGAGCTTCTTTGGACTGATTTAAAAAATTATTTTTTATCAACAAATATTTATTTATTTGTATGTCAAACATATATTTTTTAGCACAAAAAGTTAAAGCCTTTTAGATAAAACTTTTTGATCAGAAAAAACCATACTAAACAAGGCTTAGTCCTATGAAAGAAAATTTAATGGAGTTATCGAAACCATGGATCAAAAAATCGAAAATTTCGGTGAAATTTCGCCAAAATTTCGTTTTTTGAAGGAAACCGATATTAATTTTCATCCCAAAAAAAAAGGGTCAAAATTTCTGTAATTTTCGTCGAATTTCCGATATTTCTCCGATATTTCCGCGATATTTCCGTCGAAATTTCCATGGTAATTGCTTCACAAACCGGTCAAAATTTCCATAATTTCCGTCGATATTTCAACGATATTTCCGTCAAAATTTCCATAGTATTTGCTTCACAAACTGGTCAAAATTTCGGTGGAAATTTCCAAAATTTCCGTGGAAATTTAGATGGTTTAAATTTTAAAATATCATATATTTTTATAAATATTTGAGTATTTTTTAAATTATAATTATTTATTGATGATATATTTTAAGTTAAGAATTCAACTAATGTAGAATATGTAATGATTATAATTTTGAATAAAAAAAATAGCATCCTACNCTACAACCCATCCCCACACAAGACTTGCAGGACCTGCATACAATAGACTTGAACCGTACAGGGGAGTAAAAAGTGTCATCGTTGAAAATGATATAGCAAGAGTTTTGAACAGGGTCTGCAACACACATCAAATAAAAGTCCCCAATTAATAATATTCAAAAACAATTAATAATAATAATATAGAAAAAATTTTCAAAAAAAATAATAATAATAATAATAAAGTACAACCTTAATCAAAAGAATATAGAACAAACTTTACAGCAAAACAATATAGAACACCGAAAAGTGGGAAGAAAATGAAATATTAAATGGATGAAATAACTTACTACTAACGGTGCAACCATCATAAATTGAGGGATAAAGTATAAAAAAAAAAAAAAATGAGAGGCAAAATGCAAGAAAATATAAAAGTTGATTTTTTTTTTTTTAACATAAGTATAAAGGCTTCCAAGTAGAGCTTTTTGAACAGAAAAATATCATACTAAGAGAAAAAAAAAATTAAACTTATTCAGAATGACTTAAAGTAGCTTCAATGACTTTTTTTTTTTTAAATAAAATGGTTTTGCCATGTAAAAGAAATAAATAGAGTGATATAAAATTTAACTCCAATGGTTATTTTTAAAAAAGCATGTTAAACTGATATGGCATGATGTGGCAAGGAAAAAATTAAAAATTGTTTAGAAAACTGTTTAGAGCATATTCAATGTAGAATATGAATTGATGTATATGTGGTATAAAAATAGATATTGTCTAAATTTATGTGGCAATGCACTATGAATTTAAAAAATTTCTCCAATGATAATGTGCACAAAGGCTATTTATAGTTATTAATTAATTATATATTTTATTAAGTATTTTTAGTTTTTGAACAAATTAGATTTTTAAGGAAAATTTTACTTTTTTGGAAACTTGATAATGTTTAACCGAGCTTCCAGGAGTAGACATTCACATTGACAATGTCCAGGCCACGTCAGCTCGACATTTATTATAGACATTCTCATTGGAGAACAATTTTTCAAAATAATGTCTATATGTACTTATGTGACATGTTAATTTTAACAATTCACATTTTATTAGAAATGCTACGAGCATCTCCAATGGTGAATGTAGATTGTTATATATGTAGTATAGAAATAAACACTATCTAAATTTATGTAGCATAATGCACATTCAATTGAAAAATTGTTCTGTAATGGTAATGTGCAAAAATATTTATGGTTATTAATTAATTATATATTTTATTAAGTATTTTTAATTTTTAAACAAATTAGATTTTGAAAGTAAATTTAACATTTTTGGAAACTTAATAATTTCTGACAGAGCTTCCAAAAATAGACATTTTCTTTGACAATGTCTAGAACATATCAGCTCAATATTCATTTTAAACATTATTATTTAAGTGCATTTATGACATATTAATTTTAACAATTTATATTTTAAAATAAAAGGTCTGACTTATCAATTTTATTAATTTATATTAACTTTTGTTGAAATAAAACTAGTGTGGCACGGCAATCTTTTTTCGTTTGCCGCTCAGATTTTTTTTTGCCGTTTCTTCTTTTTACCAATTCTTCAATCATCATCTTCAAGTTTGTTTGTTTGTTTGTTTTTTTTTTTTTTCACAAAAACCAATGCTACTATCATCAAAATAGGTGGCTAAAGAATTAAAAATTAGCAATTGAAAATAAACCATTGCAGCGTCTCTTAAAAAATCCAAAAAATAAATAAAATCAATTTCTTTCCTGCGATTTTGGACTACCAATTATAAATCAAGAAAAGAAAAAAATCCAAATGCAAACTATATAATAATCTAAGCAGTTTCTAGTTTACTGAGATCAAAAAGCATTTGGATTAATTACTTGGGCGAGATTAATGATTAGCTGGCGAAACTTGGGATGCAACCTAGTTTGCTTCTTGAGTCTGTTAGCGAACAGATTTGCTCAGGGTTTTTATAGCTAGAGTACCAAACTTCAAAAGCGGAAAAGCCATGCTTATCCAATCTAATTGGACAACGAAATACTCTGTTTTCTTTTTTCTTTTCAATTTGAATTTTGGGCCTTAATAAAAGCTGGATCTTTGGTGCATAAGAAGTGGAGATTGTATATATGAACCTTATTTGGGTGTGTGACTAAAACTGAACCAGAGAGCTTATCTTGGAGAATAAGACATGAAGGCGGCTGGGGATTATGGAAGAGGTCAGAGGAAAGAGAAAGCATGTGTGAATTTGAAGTGCAGTAGTTTAATACAAATCACCAATCAATTATACTCTAAACATGAATGGAAGGGCAACTTTTAAAATTTATTATCTAAAAATAGATATTATATCAAATCATAATTAACATTTTCTATTTAATTTGGCACATAAATTTAGAATAATTAAAAATACTTTTAAAAATATTATTCTTTAATTAATAAATACTTATTTACTTGTGTGCTAAATATTTGTTTTTTAACATAAATATTTAAAGCTTTCTAAATAGAATTTTTTGACAAAAAAAAAA
>QANX01004913.1:71642-99173 GCA_003254975.1 Ochetophila trinervis
TTTTTTTTTTAAAGCTTTGAAAAATATTTATGGAGCTTTGAAAAATTTGTTTGACGCTTATCAAATTGTTTTGGAACGTCTATGAGTTTTTAAAACTTCAACAAAATATTTTTTTTGGCTAGGGACCCGAATATTTTCTAGGGATTGAATTTTTTTTAACATTTTTAATATTTTTTGTTGTTGTTGCTATAAATGGTAAATTGCAACTTTTTGCATAATTTACCAGTGACATATGATGTTTAACGGTTCAAAACAAATAGTGTTAATTTTTATAATTACAGTGCATATTTTTAAAATTCAAAGAGTATTATTATCACTTTTAAAGTAAAAAAAAAACCTTTGCAATAAGGAAAATAAAGGGCTTTTTTATTTTTATTTTACATTATGCCCCTTTTAACTATGTATTGATTTACAATTTACCTCTTGAATTTTGTAATTTTCACATACAGCTGAAATATTAAAAACTTCACAGTTACAGTTATATGTCTCAGGCACAGGGTCAAATTTTTGCAGAGTTATTTCTGCTTCAAGGGCATATGTGATAAATGCAAAATTTAAACGCAAATTGCAAATTGGTGCAAAATTCAAGGAGCATAAATATAAATAACCCAGAAAGAAATAGCAAAATAAAATATAAAATATTTATATATTTTAATAGAAAATAAGACATTTAACCTTTTATTCCCATTTTATATGTATTTTTTATTTTCTTTATATAGTTTTTTTTTTCCATAATAGTTTTATTCTTAAAAAAAATCATAATTTTTTATTATATAAAATTCAGAACACCACGTAAACCAATTTTTTTTAATAAAAAAGTAAAAAACTATTTGGCATTTACGTGATTTGGCTATTTATTTGTTTATATATTTTTACATATATAAGTATATAATTTGGTATTAAGCGGGGTGAATATGGTATAGATAGAAGGTGTATATGGTATTACCCTATCAAAAAACCTATCTGGGTTATTGAATAAAAGCCTATATTAGAAACTTTCTAAAGCTTAATAAATTTTAACACGAATATAAAATTAATATTATATAAATTGTTAAATTTATATATTTTAACCTAAAAATTTAACGAAAATAAATATAAATTAATAAATTTTAATACGAAAAAGATACCATATGAATACTATACTACAGAATACGCTGTGAGGTCTACTTCTTACTAAGGCTAAGGCAGTGTTTGGTGCCGTACGACTTAAATAGCAGCACTACGAGAGTGAGAATCACAAGAAGAAAGCTTAAGAACGAAGAAGAAGAAGAATAAACAATTTCGAAAAAAAGAAAGAGGAAATGTCGGCGAGGGAAAAGAGAAAGGACGAGGAAGGCGCGTCGGACGGCGACTCAGAGGGCCACGCGCCTCCGAAGAAAACTATTAAGAGGAGCTCCGTCGAAGATTCCGACGAAATCATTGTCTGCGACCTTTCAAAGAATCGGAAAGTCAAGGTCAGGACCTTCCAAGGAAAGATTATTATCGACATTCGGGAATTTTACGTCAAGGACGGCAAGGAATTGCCTGGAAAGAAAGGTTCTTCTTCTTATTCTGCTTCTTTAATGTGCTTCTTGACCTTTGGTTTGGAGGTTTAGGGTTTACTTGCAACTTTTTTTTCTTATATTTTTTTCACAATTTCTTGTTTTGCTTGTTTGAAGAAGATAAACGCAGTAGTTGAAGCAAACTATCATTTGGAGGTTTAGAAGCAGAGCTTGACTCATAGGAAGTAGTGAGACCTGTTTGTTGGGGTTGGGTTAGTTGTTGCTTCTAATCCCCAAACATTTTTTTTGAAGATATAGATAGTGCTCAAGGCAGAGGGAAAAGGTTTTGGAGAAGGTTAGGAAACTGTATGGGAATTACGAAAAACTTTCATAGACTCTGTTTAGTGTTGCTTAATTCTCTTAATTTCTCAAAATCCTTCTTCACAATCAAAATTGAACTAATTGTTATCATAATTTGTGTAATTGGGAGCCTGAATTAACTGATTTTGAATCTGTGGTTGGAGCTGTTTACTTTTGGTAGTATGCTATTTTTCTGTAATTTCTTTGACATTTTGGATCTAGTTTGGTGATTGGTAACAATAAGGTAAAAGATAGAAATAAACATAGTTAGAAGAGGACCTTGATTCCATGAGGAAGTACCCAACTTCATTTCGTTGCAAGAGCACTAGTCAGTTTTATGCAGCTTCCTAATCTATTGATTGGGTTGCTCTTGTTGCACTTTCGCATTAGAGCTTCTTCCTGTATGTCTTAGAATGGTTTAAAATCATTCTAGTTGCGAACCTTGGAAGAAATATTAGGATTTAGACTTGCAAAGAATTGCAAGGTGGATGTCTGCATACCCTTTAACAGAAACCATTCTTACATCACCCTATCATCTTGTGTTGTCTATTGTCAAAGAGACATTGCTAGAGGACTCTGGTTGTGGCTTTGAGATCTAATATCATGATGTAATTTATGTGTTTAATTGCTAAAGTCTGCTTTTATGACGAGGAATAATGTTTCCTTGACATTCCATTGGAGAGTGAAAGATAAATGTAGGTTAGATTAGTGAAGTATTGGAAACTTTGTTAGTTTTTATCTTTCTTTGATTGTTTATTATGTTATTTTTTATCTATCATTATTAGTTAGTGTTTACTACAGCCACTACTACTATTACTGTCAAATAAACTTACCACCATAAGATAATGCCATTCCTATTACCTGCATCATTGTTTCATATATTTTTCATCAAATATAGCTTCTGTTGCTACTAGACTTGCACCACCAATAGCCACCTCAAAATAAATTCAGTACCTTAATTTTGATCACCATATATTATCAGTTATCAATTTGTAAGAATTCAAATTTATTCACAGGTTGCTTTAAAATTATAAATCTTAATTGCAGTGGTGGATTTTATGACCTGATTTTTAGTTATCAATTAGTTTGGATATATGGTATTAGTTACTTCTCCGTTAAAAGTTCAGGCTACAATTGGTTTGTAATTGATTACTCTTCATAATTTTCTTTAAATTCAGAAAAGAAAAAAATGGTATGCTGATGAGTTGAAATTTTAAAATCCAGAAAGGTTGGTGGTATAGATTTAAAAGGTTTATGAAACTCTAGCTAGTAAAAATTTGTTTGGTATAATATCTGAAAAAGTGAGGATATGTGGCTTGTAAATGTTCATTATGCAGCATTATAATTGAGTTTCAGTTTTATCAAACAGCACACCTACGTCATGCTACAATTTGTAATGTGGTTTAGCTCTTGTGTGATACACATTTACTATTGTTCCTTGAATATGGAAGGCCTTAGCTCATTATGCATGTTGACAAGCAGAGGGCTTCCAACTATTACATCCCCTATTTATAACTAGGATCTGGATTGACCATGTTTGCCTTCTTCTCAGGTATCTCGCTAACCATGGATCAGGTAACTCTCTTACCTTGTCTGACTTAACACCTATTGGTAGCAGTTTACTCATCTGGTCTCTTGTTGTGCAGTGGAATATTCTGCGGGATAATGTAGAAGAAATTGACAAGGTGGTTAATGAGAGCTCCTAGGGAATTGGAGTTGATGGATATGGAGAATATGCTAGCCTACAGGTTGTTTTCTTAGGCTGCTAAATACTCAATCCATGAATGGTGATTTAGGATTGAATCGTTTAGAATTGAATCGTTTTGTTGATATATGTGATTTAGGATCCAAAACTTTATTAATATGGTTGTCTTTTGTGCTTTAGATTGTATCACTAAACTAAGCAGTTTCTGAACATATTTTATCACTGCGAGTCTAAAATGCAGTAATCCGTACATGATTCTTGTTCAGAAATGTTGGAAATGTTAGATTTACATTTTTGGCTGTCGTTTCCACCTGTAGTAACACTACCATCGTCTGCAATTATTCACTGGTCTCGCTTTTTGCCTATACTCTTTATAATTTATCTTCAGAAATTTGTTATTATTCATGTATAAACTGGACTTCCTGATAATCAATCAGGCCCCTCTTCTTATCTGAGTGTGCCGCACTCACGAGGGACTGCCAGTGATAGCAATTCTTAGATAGCAAGCACTAGCCCCCGGTGCGACTTCATAAAAATCAATTTTTTAAGTTCATGTGCAACGAGAACAATAAATTATTCATGTCGCAACTTCGAAAGGTATAGCCTATTTCGCAATGACTGAGTTCAAAATAATGAAATTTCATTTTCTCCAATTTATCAAAATAATAATAATAAAAAATGAAGGAAAAAACAACTCACTACAATTTACGTGCATGGTGACCAGCAGTGTTTTGTAAGAAGCAAAAGGATAATAATTTTTCCTCGTGAGTTGTAATATCCAGCAACATTCCCCTTTGAATTACACTTGAAATAATATGAGGTTTAATAAATGAAAAAAAAAATAAAAACAAAAACTTCTAACAATTTCTAATAGTTTTAGAACTTGAGCACTTACTTTCATTGTAACCTCTCAAGAGAAAAGGAAATAAAATCATTAGTTTTCATTGAAAAGAAAAAGGAAACACAAAAAGAAAGATTAGTCAATGAAATAATTGACGCTGAATCTGAAAACTTGTTATGCTTCTCAGGTCAAACTGAGAGTTGTATATAAATTTCAGTGGACAGCAGGTATGCTGAGGGATCCAGAGTGAAGCACTCTTGGTAGGATCTGTAACAAACACAAAGCATTCTGTTAGAATATGCAAAAGCCAACTAATGCAAAGTTAGCTTCTAAAGCAAAATACTATATACCTCTCCTAATCGAGCATTGATTTTCAGAGGCACAAAATCATCAGCTCGTGTCACACCGACATTTACAATAGCAGTTGCAGCACCCACTTCATGAGCAGCCCTGTAAAACCGAGATCAAAAGCCTTAAACAAAATAGGAAAAATATACATATAATTGATAAAGAAAAATAGGCTTTGTTGCTGCTTTGCTGGCCATCTTTGAGTTTTGATGGGAGAAAAAGCTTTCTATGGCATCAAACATCTAGATTCTTATCTTCAGTAACTTGATTGAGTTCCCTTTACAAGAAACCACATATTCACCGTTACTATTGCCTAAAGCTGAAATAAAATCCCCAGACACCGTTTTAACAACCATCCATAAAAATGTGTTTGTGAAAAACAAAGCTCCAGAACGGAAAATTTAGCCACCTCAGTGATGGCAGTAAGAAATGTAGAATTATGGACCTGCGTCATCCAAACAGATATAACAAAAACAAAATTTATTCGATTTCAAACATTTACTGGACTAACTAGTTATACAGTGTTATTTACTCAGCTACACTATCAAGCTAAGAGCAATTATGATCTACCACACAGGTCAACCACTAAAAATTGTTTCTAGAGCTATGATGTGTAGTCTATTGACTCTATTCGCTCAGCTAACAAAACAAAGTGGAGAATAAGAGGATGTTGTCTGCAAAATAACTGTCAACTGAAACTTTCAACTTGTGTCACTTGCGGAAGAGATATAGGAAAAATGACATACTCCTGACTGCTAAAAGAAAATAAGGGTATGCACCTGACAAGTCGGTATGCAGACATGGTCATTACAGATGATCCTAGTACAAGAAAAGCATCACACTCCTTTGCAGCTTCAATTGCCTTATCCGCTCTATCCTTGGGGACATTATCGCCAAAGAAAACAACCTTCACAGTCATCATGTACAAAAAACTGCCTCAGAAATACATTTTCCAATTTATTTTTATATATCGGAGAAGTTTCAAAATTGTTGAGTGAAAATGGATATCAATGGAAAACCAACCAACAATTTCAGGAAAAAGTTGGAACCATATGGATGAGTCGATTGACACAAACAATGTCATCTAAATAACAACCAAGCAATGTATCAAGTGTCTCAATTAGATTAACAGATCAGACCCACGAAGTATAAACCGAATAACCCATAATGCTTATGGAAAAGCTTTTATTTCCATCTCTTGCAATGCCTAGGAGATAGATACATAAAAACTAAAATGCAATACTTGAATATATAAAAAACCTAGTGAAATTTTAAAAAATACGATCACCTTTGAATAAATAAACACATTTTTTTTAGTGGATACCACATAGTAACAGTATGTGCCTTAACCCTAATTTGAGAACCCCTTATTTCTATCCTATTGTTTTCAAACAACATGAAATTTCAAAATATATAGTCATAGGGACTTATGAACTCACGTGCAAAAAATAGTGTAAGTCATCTCATACATGTGTATTAAAAAGCTCATGAACATATTGATAGCATACTGAATTCATGAACCTTAAGTGTTGGATCTACAGTGTTGTCACAAAAAGAAACAATAAACAGACAGGCAGACACATACACAAGCATGTCAAATGAATCACCCAAAACCATGTCATACCACCTTCGTAAGCTTCTCATAAGCATATGCATCCAAGAGTATTTTTTATTTTTTTTGAGTGAACTATATGCATCCAAGAGAGTTAAACAGACAATTTGATAAGGTCACCATAGTTGTAGATGATTGCAATCTATTCATTGTGCATAAACAAAAAGCAAGAACTCATCCTCTGCTATTGTCAGGCAAAAGAATCTTAAAAAAATGCAGGGCTACTGATTATCTCTTTTCACTTTTCAGCATCACTATCAGCTACTAGAATAAGGAAGCAACAACTTTGTTAAGAACTTGGGGTATATATATCTGAAATTTCTAATCCTTGAGGTTGGATGTCTTACATCTGGTTTAAGCACTCCGCTGCACTTTTGACAAGTAGGGATTTGAAAATCCTCTTCCCAAAATTTTTCATCAATCTCTATGTCACCATCAGGCCTTTGTTTCATGCCAAAGCTCTGGTCTGATCCAGGATTTCCCAAGTCCAAACTTTCAATTGCTGCTGCCCACTGCAGGGAAACCATTTCTTAATTACTTAATAAGGCAACAATTACAATTACACAATTTGGAATGAAAAAAATAAAATAAACAACAAACTTCAGTTTCTATTGTTCATAGAATAACTAAAATAATGCATGTGGTCTCTAATAGCAAGTAGATTAGATTTCGGACCCACAGACAAACTTTATGCACTTTCCCAAATGTTATGCTGAGAAACTTATCTGATCCCTCATCCTCTTCCACTATCCTAATATGCGTTTGCGTGATCTAACCAATAAAGTTGAAGAGGCCTCAACATGTCTCGAAAGCTCCTATTCCCATAAAGAAAGCCTAAGACAAGTGTCTTCAAATTGAACTAAAACCCAAGTTCCATTATTTCCTTGTTTACTTTAAACCACAAACATTAGCCCTTCTGTTCCACCTTTCTGCCCTGATTTCACTTCCATGACCTTGCCACCCTCAAAATCTTTTCTTTCTTACAACCAAACAGTAATAGAAAGATCTGTCCTATTCAAGCCCTGTGAATCAAAGGTGATTTCAAAATCTCACCTCTTAAGCATTGACAAATTAAGAATTTAACTGATAAAACCAAATAAGAAATTTTTAAAATTCTCTTTGAAGAATACACATCTCAAGAGCAACCTTTGGATTAAGAGCCTTCACTTGGTCCTGAAAGAGATTCCGGCATAATGAAAAACCACAATCCAAACAAACCACAGAGTAAACAGTCCCATGTAATTCAAGTGGATTGCTACCAGCACGATGATGAAGCCTGAAACGAGATACTGAGAAATTTAATTCCACTGGGCTAGTTGTACACATGCTGATTATCCATACGAAGGACAGGCGATAGAGGCTTACTACTAACCTGTCAACATTCTGCGTGATCATAAAATTAATCCGGCCAGCCTTTTCAAGAGATGCTAAAGCAGTATGAGCATCATTAGGCTTTGCTGCAGTGAATCGTCTCCAGCCAGTATAACTTCTTGCCCAGTACCGCCTACGAGCTCGGGTTGAACGGAGAAACTCCTGTACATGGAATCCCACAATAAAACTTTGAATTGGACATTGAGATTTGAAAGCAAATATTAAGTAATTGCTAATGTTTAGCTTGGCATAACATAGAGAAAGTAGAAAAGAAACATGCAAGGATTAAACTCTCATTTCTAACAGAAATTCCCCTTTAGTTGCTTGATAACGTAATAAATTTAATTGAGAAAGAAGAAATGAAAGAAGGCCTACGCCATAATGATGTTCCTGCTTCTATATGTGTAGTATTCCTAGATCATATCCTGAACTAAATCATCTCCACTATACTGTATTCTGCAATTACTTTAGTTTAGGGAAAAGCTGAAACGCATAAGGAAAATAGCTCCCAATTTTATGTAAGAAGGTACAAAAGCTAAATAATGTATACATATGAGCATTGAGTAACTTCTAAACCTATAGAAATATAATTGTCTAAATGCCAGCCTGGATACAACCTTCTATCTCAATCTATAATCTAAACATTAACTTCACTTTCTGCCATTCAAAAAACGGAACAACTGCAAGCATTTTCCAAGTGAATAAACAAAAGCAGTTTCAGACATCTATGGGTATACTGTCTCATTAATAATAGATTAATATATAATGCTTCATTAAGCCATTGGTTTAAAAAGAGAATATCAGTGCCATATTTAACTCCTTGTCATGTTAACTTAGCCAGAAATACAGTTAACTTGGTAAACATCTCAATATACAGTGCCATCATCGTTGGGTCCTCTCTTTTGAATTTGGAACTCTGTTCCTAGGTTACATTCCTTTAGTCTTACCCTTCTCCATAGATTCTCAAATAGTAAACTTAAGCCTTCTCATTTATAACGAAAAATGATTGGAGCTATATATTATAGCACATGCCTTCAAATCACCTGATGGGTAATTGGTTTGAAGCCAGAACTATAAGCTCCATTTGGGCTGCAACATGGACAAACAATACTAATACATAAGTAATGACAACAAAGTTTAATATGCAGCACAAAAAAAGAAGTTAGAGTACAAAAAAATGTTAATATGATTTAAAAATCCCCTGAACAACACAAACATTCCTAACATAAGATATACAAATTTAAAAGCCCCTGTGAATGGAGATTGATCATGTAATTTACTAAACAGGTAACAACTATTTTCAGCCTCAATGAATATTTGCAATCACAGTGAGAAAGCCGCTTAAATTTCAGCTATTTTCAGCTCTTAGTTTACTAAACAAGAATTATTATCCAAAGTCTTATTCTTCTTCTAGCTACACACACAAAGTGTTCGGGCACATTAACAAAGTAATTATAGAACGCAGAAAATGTATCTAAATCTCACAAGCTTAATGGACAATATAAAGAGGAGACAGAACCTTCTATAATCAGGAATTCCACATTCCGTGCTAATTCCAGCTCCAGTCAGTACTACGAGCTTGGTACTGCACAACGGAAAATAATAAATGAAAAATTCAGAAATAACAATCTCATAAAATGAACAATTTTCCACTCTAGAAGACAACTTCATAAGTGACATGGAACATCTAAATTACTACAATTCAAGATAAATGTGGATATTATGAAATTAACCTTTGATCAAAAAATTGATACAGAAGGTTAACATCTTGCAAGCTTGGAGCTTTTGCATCAGGAACCAACTTCTTGTCCCTCAAAAACTCAGAAGCAACTTTTCCTTCCTTTCCTGATGAGTTAGTCGGGAACGAAATTCGACACGATGTCTGCAAAGATTTCACACAGCCAGGAAAAGAAATGACTCTTCTCCTGCACCTCCATAATTGCCAAATCCTTCCACTCGAGTGGACGATATTATCTAACAGTCACAAAATGGTAAATTTAGCAGAAAAAGTAAGCCATTCTTCAATGCTGAAACAATTAGAGCATATAACGCATAAGCATAAGCAGACTTACCTTTCATGATAGGCCAAAGAAATTCCCATCCATTTCTGGATGTCTGCAAATTCAAAAGGATAATTTTGGCATCACAAACTTTCCAAATAAGAGGGGGAGGGGAAGCAAAAAAATCAAAATTCTACCAAAATACTAAACCAATCAGAAAAATTCCATGAAAAACGTGTTAAAGCTTAATCAATATCTCATATATATATATATATAACTGCTAATACGTGGGCGAGCCGTTCGCATATTCTCATAGTCTATGCATATGAGTATATACATCAAACACTGTCGCCCATTGAACAGTGGCTTATATGACCATATTAGCAGTTCTATATATATATATATAAATATATATACAGCTATTCTAAAATCACGTTTCAAATTCTGACTCACTTTACTATTTTTCAGCCTAAATGATCAAAATCAGATCTTCTGACCTAACTAACTAACTAACTAACTATATATATATTTCAGAGAAGAAAGAAAGAAAATAACAGAGCAGTGGACGAGAAAGGAAAGGAAATGAGAATTGAGAAAGAGGAAAGGAAAATGGGAACCGACCAAGACTAAGGGCTGGCGGGAAGGCAAGCGCATGGACAGGGCCATCTTTGTGGTCTGAACATTTCTTTGTAGCATGTCCGCATTTTTGTTCTTCAATGTTAGGGCAGTTGGTGTTTTTGTCCCACCCTTGTGACGTTCATTACTTCTCCACCATTTGTTATCTTTTATTTTTAAAAATTATATATAAATATATATATGGAAAATTTTAAAATAAAAATCATCTTTAATAATATATTAGAATGATAACTTTAATAATTTATTTTAATTTATTTTTTTAATAATAATATTTTTAAATTTATTTTATTAAAATAATAATATCGTTATGGTAGAAGTAGTTATATATACGCACACAATTTTTTTTTCATTTGTGACATAAAATTTATTTGAGACATAATATATAAAATTGTCTAGAAAGTGTCACTAATAGTGATTATTAGTGACAAAAGCATTATCAATGGTAGCTATTTTTGATGAAAATTATCAATGGTAGCTATTAATTTCAATTTCTAAACCAATTTCATCCGGAAATCTCATATGTGAAAAAAATTATATATATATATATATAATGTACAGTATTTATTATAGAATATTTTTATTTTATTAAAATAAAAATTGCCATTAAAAAAATTTTAATGATGTTTAAATATATTATCACTAAAAATAAAATTATCAGTAATAAAAATTTTAAATTTATCACTAATACATAAAATTAGTTACAATTTTTATTTTAATAAATTTATATATATATAGTTCTTCAACAATAAAAATATTTTTATCTTTTAAAATAATGATAAAGACATATTATAAAAAGTAGATTTAATAAGCACTATTGGATTAAAATGATCCGTCGGTTTCAAAATATTAATTTGGAAACATTTTATTTAATTTTATATTTTAATCCTAAAATCTTAATAAGTGAAGGTGAATATATTAATGGTAACTACTTAAAGTATCTTCAATAACTCTGTTTATTTCTAAATTATTTTAGCAATATATAATAAATAGATAGATTGATATAAAAATTATCTCTAATAATTTTGTTTAAAAAGTCTATTATGTTGGTGTGACATACAAAAAATAAAAACGGTCAAAATGATTGTTATTAGATCATCTTAGTTGTTATTCTTGTTGTTAAATGAAAAATATATATACACATTATTAATTAATTGAAATAAAAATTCAAGTTAGAGCTATTGAAGAAATTTTTTTTTGGATCTATCTAATAAGTATTAATGATACATAAACTAAAAGTTTTTTCAACTTCTGTGCCACATAAATAACAATATATGAAACTATTGAAGATGCTTTTAAAATTATTTTGAACGTTGGTTTCAATTCAATAGTCTAGATTAAGCTTCCATTTTATAACACATTTTTATTTTTATTTTGAACGATAAGAATATCTTTATTTAGAAATTATTTATATATATAATATTTTTACAATAAATATATTATTCATTTTATTAAAATAAAAATTATCATTAAAAAATATTTTTAATAACAAATTTAAAAACGATAAATATATCGATTTGCTAGTTCGATTACATAAAATGAAAAAACCAACTGATTTGGTTTGGTGATCAGTTAGTATATATATTTTTTGCTGAACCGGCCAAACTGAATTGTGTAACATAAGGACCTTTATGATTTCGCCACATCACTACCTGACCCTTGTGATGAAACGTCATCCATTGATTTATATTATTTTCCTTTCCTGAAATTGCTCTTTATGTTCTAAAAATAAAACCATAATTTCATTTCAGTTTTAAAAAAACTCTTTCCACCTCTCGTCAATTATCTTCTTTCCCCCCACTCTCTTTCCTTGACTCAGAAAAATCAAACAGAAATAACGTCGACGAACCACCGCATCTCAGCTCAGGATCTCACCCAGGTTAGATTACCCTCTCTCTGTCTCTCTCTCTCATCTATATACAATCATGCTCATCCTAGTTCATATTGCATCTAACCCACAAATCTCGAAAGCTAAATTTGAAACCATTTTAAAAAAAAAGATATGAGATTATTACAAAATTTGGGAGTCGAGATTGTGTATTTGAGCTATATATGTATATTTGATGTGTATTGGTAAGTCTATAGCTCAACTTCCCCACCAAATCATTTTTCTCTCATTTGTCAAATTTACATCATTAGGCTATAATCTCTCAACCTTCATTGCTCTCACTTTTCACCATTTTCATTTTTCACATAAATACAATTTCAAAATCCAAGTGAGCCATAACTGTTAAGAAGCAATATTGCAACAAAGAGTAGCAATCATGTTTCATATTCAATAGTTACCAGTTTGAATAGTGAAACACGGTTGGAACAATCTAATTATGCTGATAAGATTTGGATTGTTTATTTGAACAAAAGAGAACAAAGTAAGTGAAATGAGATAAAAAATGATGTAGATAGATATCTGATGGACCCTTGTGAATCTAGAATGGTTAGTGATTTTGACATCTTAAATAGGTGGAGGAAAAATGGTGGCAAATACCTTATCTTGGAAAATCTTGCAAATAATGTATATACAATTCAAGTATATATTTTGGCTTCTGAGAGTGCTTTTAGTACTGGAAGACATATACTTGATATTTTTAAAAGTTTTTTGACTGCTAAGATGGTGGAGGCTTTGATATATTGTCAAAATTTGCTTAAAATTTCTCCACATGTTGACATATACTTTTTAAAAGATGTAGAATACTATGATAAGTAATGCCTGTATGTAATAAATAAATTATATTAGCATGCATATAATATTGTGTTTGTGTATTTGTTACTTCTTTGCAATTACCTAACCTAATGATTGCTTTATTTTAGAGTTATGCAAAACAATACATCCTGCCAAAGTAGATTGATTTGTAATAGTGCTTGGAAACTTGATTAGATCATTACAAACTCACTAATGGGCAACGACAATGTCTGAAAAATCTCAAGAATTATTTTTCTTTTGTTTATTTTGATTTCATAATTTGTATTTAATTTAATTGTTATTTTATTTAGAAACTGTGGCACTAGTGTACAATGCCAAATTATAAATGTATTTTGATACTATAGTTAGGATTTAAAATTATAATTTTGGCACAAGTTTGACAAACCCAAACATGTAGGCCCATTATTTATATTTATATGTATTTTGGTATTAAGAAAATTAAAGTGAGTAAATAATAATAATAAAATAAAAGAACAAACAAAAAGAACATGGTTGTAGAGCATACAAAAGACCCAAACTGATAGGGCCAATATAGATCCAAACTAACCATCTAAACACTAAACCGAATTAAACTGCAATCCAGTATTCCTCTCTCTTGCAGTTCATTTCAGTTAAGCTTCATAACCTTAACTGACAAATCGGTTCAGTTAGTTTTTAGGTTAAAACCGAACCATATCCACTCCTATTTAAAGCCATTAAAAAGAACTAAAATTCATTAAATCATTATATGGGGTAAGCTTGTAGCTATCACTGTATTGGAGTATTTACCCCAAAAAAAAAAAAAAAAAGCTATCACTGTATTGGAGGAATAAATATAAGAAAAAAGAGTAAAAAAAAAGTTTGATACTTTGCTAACAATACAATCAGAGTTGATTAATTAGGCAAACACTATAAACTAAATATTTAGTTACCTCTTTCAATCATGAATTGCTATTAAGACTAAACACTTTCATATATTTAAAAAATCTTTATCAAGAACCAACCTTTACGGCTTTACCGCTTTTCATCACCAATAGAGAATTGAAAGATACAAACATGCCACTATCAAAATCCCAATATAAATTATTTTATCACCTGTATAAACAAATAAATTATCTTTAACATATTATATTCACTTCTTTTTAGTAAATAAAAAAATTAGAGAGGTAAAAATTGATGTATTTCTGTAATTTCAAATAGTAAATTTATTCGCATAGACTAATTTGCAGTTTATATTTTACTATTTTGGTTACTTCAGCATGACATATTAAATCTCCAATCCAAATGATGAAAATATACAAATTTTAATTTTTTTTGGCCAAAAATTAAAATTTTTGGTATATTAGATATAGTTCACACATAGATATACTCGCTTACACATAAGCCATTATCACATACATACAGACAGCCATTTTTTCTTGAACAATAATATCCCTATATTCAAATCCACCTATTATCAATTTAAAAATAATAATAATAATAATAATAATGATCTACATATATTTTTCAGTCAGGCCCTCAACGCTTTAAGGAAATTTACAAACATAAGATACTTTTTTTTTTATGAATAAGCAGGGAGCTTACCTAAAATTTGCAGAGAAAGGACAATTTAGTTGGGACTTAATTTTCACAGAAAAAGACAATATTTTATAATTCACTAACCGACACTCATCAACAGCTACAAAAATGCACAAAATCACATGCTAGAAAACAACCAGGCCGTAATAGTAACAGCTTTTACCAAAAAAAAAGGCAGTAATAGTAAGNCTTGTCAACATGTGAGCATGGTTCTACCAGTCCAACCAAAATAATAAGTTGTACTGTAGGCTGACCCTAATAGTAACAGCTTCTTCTTCTATTCATTGTAATCGATTGATGGGTTCGAGACCCCTATTAATGTGGTTGGCAGGGGAAAATATAATAGGCAGTGTTTAAAAGGTTTGTGCTGGCTTTTTCTATAAAAGTTTTGTGGGAGCTTTTCCTAGCCTGACGACTTCGGGAGTACCACAAAATTGAATTCCACGTGGGTTTGTCTGAAAAAGTTTGTAATTGTAGTTGGAGTTTTTTCAGCGTGACCACTCTCTAAAATATTAATTTTTTTATTTTAAAAAATAATTTTTAATTTAATAATTATTAAATAAAAATATTAAAATATATAATTAAATTTTATTTTTTAATATTTAATAATTTTCAATACATATTTAATAATTTTATAATTTTATATAATAAAATTTTGATTTATTAAATTTGTTTTATGATATTTAAAAAAAATAAATTATTTATTTATTAAAAATAAAAAATAAAATATAATAATAAAAAGTATAGTTAAAATTAGATAACAAATTTTATTTTTAATTTTATTAAATTTTTAAAAATATTTTTATTGGAGAATATATGCACGTGTCAATTGCCACGTGGCCTCTGTTTGGAGATCAACTGTTAAATGCCTTTGAGTTGGTAAAGGATTTGGGATTAGCGGTTGAGATTAAACTGAATAATAACTGGATGGATTTTGAGATGGACAAAGATGATATCGTCTTCGGCAGCACAGAGATAGAGAAAGGAATAAGACAGGTGGTGGATAACGACAGTATCATAAGAAAGAGAGTGATGGAGATCAGCGAAAAGAGTAAGAAGACGATGATCGACGGTGGCTCTTCACATTCTTCTCTGAACCGTTTGATCAATAATATCAGAGACAATTTGCCTTAAAAGCTGTTAGGACCATAAAATAATATGCTATGTACATTAGAACCCAAATAATGTCTGAAAAATGATTAGTAGCTTGTGATGCATACGGTGCTGTGTAACTGGTACGTTGCATGGGCCATGCAATGGGCAGTAGGAGAGATAGTGTTGCAACCATGCACGTAGGACTATAGTCTAAACAAAAAGCTGTTAGGATATGTTTTGTTAATTTCTCTGTTTGTTAGGCCGTTTAGGCCATTTCCCTGTTAATGGGATGTTGGGTCTTATTTTCATGCAATAATGTTGACAGTAAGGGTTGTTCTACGTAATTCATTGAGAATAATAAAGGAGTCAATTAACAAGTCCAATTCTTTTCCCCGATTGCTTCTTCTTAATTACCTCTCTTCCTCTCCACTAAAAATTCGAAACCCATCAGTAACCCAGTGAAATCAATAAATTTTCAAATCATGGATTTTTGAGCTGCATTTGTGTTTACAATATTGTCCACACGTGTATGCCATGCCAATGCCATGCTAATTAACTTTTGATTCTAATAAAATTTTGTTTCCACTTAATCTTATATTATTTTACTTAAGATAATTTTATTTAGTAATATTAACATGTAATTTATATTCACATGCACCTATTATATATATGAACTTTTGTCATTATTACTAGACAATATATATATATATATATATATTGTAATTTTTGCAAGTATACGTTGGATAGTTTATATTTGAATATTGGTGTTGTTATTGATTGAAGAATTAGAAGACACTTTGAGGCTTGGAGGCTTTGAGAAGAAAACGTGAGATTGTGTTTGATGACTTTGAGAATGAGAAGCTGGAAGAACCAAAATGTGAGGCTGCTTTGAGCAAGAGAGTAACAACTTATACAACCCTCCTTCTTGTATGCCTTTAAGTAGGATATTTCCATGAGGATCCTTAATAATGCAACACGCAGCAGTAAATTCAACATGCAAGTTGTTATCACATGTTAACTTAGAAATGCTCAACAAATTCTTTGCTATATGAGGAACCACAAGTACATCAAATAGTTGCATAGTAGTAGTGCAAGTAGGGATAGAAGCATTACCAACATGAGATATGGTCATATTTTGACCATTTCCAACCATGAGCTTGTTGGGTCCTTTGTATTCAATTTGCTGCAGCAAGCCATCACTGTCAGCCACTACATGATCAGTAGCTCCACTGTCCAGAAACCAAGATTGGTCTTGCAATGTCATAGGAGTAGCTGTTTGGCACTGGCCTGCAAACTTTTCTGACATAACAATCACAGGAGCAATGGGTGTTGAGTTTGGAACAGATAAGGCCATATGTCCTTGAGCATTATGAGAAGGCATTTGTGGTTTGGGATTGGAATTGAACTCATTTTGTGAGGGATAGTGAGCTGTTTGTTGTGGAAAAACAAAGGATGATGAATGAAAATTTGGAACAGATCCTTGAGGTGCATAAGGTGCATTATAAAATTGAGGTGGTGATTGTCTGTAGGGTTGTGGTGGTCTAAAATTATGACCAGATCCTTGAGTCATATTATTAGCACCTTGCACATGTGAACTCATGAAATTCACATAAAAACGATAATAACAATTTGCCACTACATGTCCATACGTACCACACAGTTGACATGTTGGCTTTGAACTCCTTCCATTATTTCGTCCAAAGTAACCACGAGATTTGCCTCTTGTAAAAAACCATTGCCATGGCCAAGAAATTGCTGCATTGCATGATAAATCTGACCACCTCCACATGAATTGTTACCATGTGAGTCACCATGTGAGCCAGATGAGAAATTCTGATTTTGAGATTGTTGTTTGCAACAACAAATTCCAGAATTTTGACTAGAAGCAGAAGGTATTTGTTGCTCAATAGTCTTTTGATCACATTGTAACACAGCAGAAGCAGATTTAGAGGTATAAGTGATAAAGTGTGCTGCTTTATGTGTCATTTCAAGGTTTATAGCTGAGTTTTATTCATCCAACTTGGATTCAAAGGTAAGTAAATGATATTGCACTTCTTCAAGACTATATTGATCAGGTTTAACTTCAAGAATAGTGGAAATTGATTTGTACTCAGGACCTAATCCAACTAATATGTACATAATCAAATCATTCTCAAACACATCATCACCAGAAGCAGTCAATTTACCAACTAAATCTTTAATTCTAAGAATATAGTCATCAATTGATAGGCCATATTTCTTAACACTATGTAACAATCTTCTGTAATGTAGAACTCGACTTGGAGAGGGTGCTGCGTACCTTTTAACAATAGCTTTCCAAAGACCGTGTGTTGTATCTTTGTCAATGAAATGCCCAATTATTTCTTTAACAATTGCACCTCTCAGCCAACCAACAAGAAAGTGATCTTGTGTTTCCCAATCTTCACGAGCTTGATTCTGCCGCTATATATCAATTTCAATTTTTGATGAAGACGAGTTTGTTGTTTGATGATTAAGAAAATCATCATAAGACACGAACTGGAAAAACTTGATTAAGCGATGACCTTTGACGATTGGAACTATTTGAGACTTCCATATAAAGAAATTTGAGTCGTCTAACTTGATGATTGAGTTAGGAAATGGAGAAACCATAAGAATCGAAACATTTTCTGCCATGGAAATTGGCTCTGATACCAAGTAAAAACTAAGATAGAAAAAGACTAGAAACAAGTGTTTGGCAAGAAAGAAAATATGCAGAGAAAAGTAAAACAAGAAAGCTTGAATCTATTCAATGAGATTAACGTAAATGAAAAAGTTACAAGACTAAGTTGGTTAACCAACTTATATTAGCATAATCTGTTAGCCATAATAACCAATCAGAGAGTAAACAACTTTACCAATTACAACAGCTATAACAGAAAGCTAAACCTAACTATCTCATGTGCCTTAGCATGTGCTTACTTAAGCAACTAATACAACACGTTTATATTGCTTTAAGTTGAAGCTTAGCTAGCCATAATATAACTGTAACAAGATATCGCATAATTTATTAACAAATTTAATATTTATATATGTATCATTATTTGATTAATTTATATTTAATTATTTTTATTCTTTTAAAATTAAATTCATTTATCCATATCTAGTTTATAATAATATGTAAGCCAATAAATTAGTAACACATATATAGATGATAAAGTTATTAGTAGACCAGGTAGTACCCTATTATTACTCTTTTGTTTTATCTATTGTTTTGGACACAATTTTTAATTATATGAAATATAATGCTTCATTTTATTTTGTGTTGTGCAATAAAATTAAAGTAAAAATGTATGTGATAATTGTATGGGTATTTTTACAATATAGGAAATTTTATTTGGAATATTTAGAAATAAAATAAATAAAGAAAGTCCGGCCATCGGTTTTTAGAAAATAAATCTGGTTAGATCATATATTTAAAAGCTAAGCGAAACCCAAAAATTAGATGAACTCCTACTTCCACATGTCTATATCAACTTTGTCTTCTACTTCATAATACTCCTGATTTGATTCCATCTCCCCTCTGATATTACCACCACCCAAAAAAAATAAATAAATAAAGAACCCCTTCCGTACTTGGTGAAGTTGATTAAGTGCATGAACCATCCTAATTCCCATGACTTTAAGTTTGTAATTAATTATGTTTTATATTTCTTTTAATTTTTCGAATATATATATATATATTGAAGTAATTAAAGATTTCCTTGTAAGTCATGATCTCATCTGAAAACAAATTAAATAAATAAAATACTCCCACATTTGTTGCATGGCCAACAGAATAAGCGATATTTTTTTTTGTTGAATAAAAAAAATAAAAGATCTCCTTGTAAGTCGTGATCATACGTGAAAAACAAATTAAATAAATAGAATATGGTGCATGGAATATTCTCCGTCACATGCAACAATTCAGTGTTGTCTATATATATATATACGTATCGATCTTCTCTGTTGTACAGCACCTGTAATCCTAATTATGAGTAGTACTACCAAAATCATGAAACAAGAAGAGGTGTTGGTATTCATCCCCCTTCCTTTCTTGAGCCACCTAAAACCTGCTATAGAGCTTGCAAAAAACCTCGTCAAACACGATGATCTCCTTTCCATTACGATATTCCTCATGAAATCACCATTTCCTGACCCAAAGTTAGAAAACTTCATCGATTCTCTTCAAGCATCCGCACAGAAGTTGAAGCACATCAACTTCGTCTTCCTTGAAAATGATTTTGTACTGGCATACGTCAACCACCACATCATCATGACCTCATTCATGGAGCATCAGAAACCTCGAGTTAAAAACGCCGTCACCAAACTCATCCAATCTCAGAGTGCTCATCGTCGACTCGCCGGGTTCGTTATCGACCACGTGTGCGCAGCTATGGTAGACGTCGCTCAAGACTTTGAAGTTCCCACGTATGTGTTTTTCACAGTGAGCGCAGAATACGTTAGCCTCATATTCCACCTTCAAACCCTCCGTGACCACCACAGCGTTGACCCGTCCGGGTTCAAAAATGATCCGGATGCTGAGCTGGTCTTCCCGGGTTTTGCCAATCCGGTACCGGGTCAAGTAATGCCTGGTTTGTTGATGGACGAGGTTGGGATCTCCTTGTATCTCGATCACTTTAGAAGTTTCAGAAAAGTCAAAGGTATTATTATCAATACGTTCATAGAGTTAGAGCCCCATGCTTTCCACTCTTTAGCTAATGGTAGCTTGCCACCTGTTTATCCGGTGGGACCTATATTAAACCATATCGAAGCTGTGGGGCCCAACAGTGAAGACTCATCGGAGTCCGAGATAATCCGATGGCTTGATGATCAGCCCCCTTCGTCGGTAGTGTTCCTGTGCTTCGGGAACTTGGGAGGCTTGAGTGAGGATCAAGTCTATTTTGTGTCCTTGGCAACCCAACTACAAAATGAGCCGATTTGGTTAATCTATCAATAATTACCCATATGGCATCATGTCTATTTTGTGTCCTTGGCAACCCAACTACAAAATCCATATTTATCTCTTCCCATCTCCATTCTGGTACTGGAAGTGGTTGAAGCATTCCCGGTGACCTCAAATGACTTGCTTTTACTTGTTGACAAGTCAAACACCTAGCCACATGCTCTGCTATGTCTCTTTTCAATCCCGGCCAATAATAATGATCCTTGAGCATACGATACATCTTCGTACTACTGGGATGCATAGCTAGCCTTGAACTATGTGCCTCTTTCAAAATTTCATTCTTTAACTCTATCACATTTACTTCGTCGGTAGTGTTCCTGTGCTTCGGGAACTTGGGAGGCTTCAGTGAGGATCAAGTCAGAGAGATCGGAATCGCTCTTCAAAAATGTGGAATTCGATTCCTGTGGTCCCTACGTCAACGGCCAACAGAACGTCATGATCAGAATGCCGAAGCCAATAGCTACTTAGATTCAGTGCGACTCATGCTTCAAAAGTCTCTCAATTGGACGGCTATGATGGGGAAGATCATAGGTTGGGCCCCACAGACAGCCATCCTGTCACACCCAGCGATCGGAGGTTTCGTATCGCACTGCGGGTGGAATTCTATACTGGAGAGCATATGGTTCGGTGTGCCAATTGCCACGTGGCCTCTATTCGGTGATCAACCGTTGAATGCCTTTGAGTTGGTCAAGGAGTTGGGATTAGCGGTTGAGATTAAACTGAATAATAATTCGATGGATTTTGAGAGCGACAAAGTCGTCCACAGCTCAGAGATAGAGAAAGGAATAAGAAAAGTGATGGAAAACGACAGTGTCATAAGAAAAAAAGTAAAGGAGATCAGCGAAAAGAGTGAGAAGACGATGATCGACGGTGGCTCTTCACACTCTTCGCTGAACCGTTTGATCAATAATATCAGAGACAGTTTGTCTTAAAAGCTGTTAGGCCACAAAATAATATGCTATTAAAGTACAACTCAAAATATGTCTGAAAATTTATTAAGCATGTGATGCATTTGGTGGTGTGTAACTGGTACGGTGCATGGTCCATGCAATGGGCAGTCGGTGAGACAGTGGGCAGCTATGCACGTAGGGTATAGTCTAAATAAAGAGCTGTTAAGATGTTTTGTTAATCTTTCCCTTTTAATGGGATGTTGGGTCCTATTTTCGTGCAATAATGTTGACAATAAGGGTTGTGTTATGTAATTCATTGCGAATAATAAAGAAGTCAATTATTTTACCATAAAAAATAAAAAATAAAGAAGTCAATTAAAAGTCCAATTCTTTTCCCCGATTTCTTCTTCCTAATTACCTCTCTTCCTCTCCAGTAAAAATTCTAAACCCATCAGTAACCCAATGAAATCAATAAATTTTCAAATCATGGATTTTTGTGCTGCATTTGTGTTTACAATATTGTCCACGTGTATGCCATGCCATGCTAATTAACTTTTGATTCTAATAAAATTTTGTTTCCACTTAATTTTATATTATTTAACTTAAGATAATTTTATTTAGTATTATTAACATGTAATTTATTTTCACATGCACATATTTTATATATGAACTTTTGTCATTATTACTGGACAATATATATATATATATATAGCCACACTATAAACTTCGAGTCCGGGTTTATAGACGCTCCCACATATTGAGGACTTAGAGTATAGCTGTGCAAAACGCACAGCTTCACTAAAGCCTGGATTTACAAAATGCAAACGCACAGCTTCACTAAAGTCTGGATATACAAAACGCACAGCTTCAATAATAGTCTTGTAATGTGAACATGCAAAACGCATAGCTTCATTATTTTGATTGTTTGTTCTGTTTCTATCTGCGAATTAGTTGGAGAGCAGTTATAAGCTGTTCGTTAGTGGTTAGTGTTAAGTGTTGGTTAGTGTTAAGTTCTGCTGTTGTTCAATATAAATAGAAATGATTGTAATAAAAAATGTAAGCAAAAATCAATATCATTCAATAAAGAAATCTTGTCTTCTTCATTTCTCTGTGTTTCTTTCTACAAAGAAATATTAATAGCAACGAAGCATGCAACCCTATATAATTATGGCCTATCAAGTTGAAGATGTGCGCCTCCTACTGCAAAGTACATAATAATCAAATTCACAAAATGCAACACCTCCCATTCCCAACATCCACCATTGCTTTAGCAAACCTGTAAGTTTCCATGTACGAAGATATCCTAACCAATAAATCACTTGAAAATAATCAATTCCTGAAAAACAAACACAATTTTATTGTTCTAAAATATCTACAGGCACATTTCTCTGCTTGTCTGGCCTTGCAATTCATTTTTGTTATCAACTTATCTCTCTGCAGTGACTTGGGAACCGTATATCTTGTCTTCATTATTTTTCCAATGGGCAACATCATATATTACTAGAGAGTTACAAAGAAGATCTAGAAAAATTCACTATATAAAAACAGGAGTTTTTACAAGTATCACAGGTAAACATTCTCCAAATAATCAAATACATGCAGTAGTAAGCCCTCGGGCGAAGCTCGAGACCTCCCTCAAATAACTGAGGCTAAAGAATTGAGACCTCTCTCAAAAAAAGATTAACTCTATCACATTTGGTACACATTTCATTCTTAAAATGTGCCTCTTTCAAAATTTCATTCTTTAACTCTATCACATTTGGTACACATAATCGGCCTTGAAATCTCAAAATTCCATCCATCCCGATATAATGATCTGTTCGGATCCCTTCACTTACTTCTTGTGCTATCTTTTTTAAATTTGGATCCAACGGTTGATAATCTCTAACTTGATCGAACAATATTGGTTTCACTTGAATATTAGCCACTAAAGCTGAATCTCTTTGAACAGACAATTCAACTCTCAAAGATCTCAATTCCATCATCAATGGAAGATAGACTGTCTTAATTCGTGCCAATGAACCTGAAGTCTTTCTACTAAGAGCATCTGCTACTACATTAGCTTTTCCTGGATGATAATCAATTACACAGTCATAATCCTTTATCAATTCAATCCATCTTCTTTGCCTTTGATTCAAATCCCTTTGTGTAAGTAAATGCTTGAGGCTTTTATGATCGGTATAAATCCGACAAGTTTCACCATACAAATAGTGTCTCCAAATTTTTAGAGCAAACACGACTGCTGTCAATTCTAAATCATGGGTAGGATAATTTACTTCATGTCTTTTTAATTGCCTTGATGCATAAGCTATCACTTTTCTATTCTGCATTAGAACACATCACAATCCTTGATGTGAAGCATCACAATAAATTTCAAATCCATCACTACCCGATGGCAAAGTAAGAATTGGTGCTGTAGTAAGCCTCTTTTTCAATTCTTGGAAGCTTTTCTCACAATCTTCTGTCCATTCAAACTTTACATTTTCCTTGTCAAAGTAGTCAACGGAATAGACAACTTAGGGAAACCCTTCAATAAATCTTCTGTAGTAACTAGTCAATCCAAGAAAGCTTCTAATTTCTGTGACCGTCGTAGGTCGTTCCCAATTTAGTACTGCTTCCACCTTTTGAGGATCTACATATATTCCTTCTGAGGATATGACATGTCCCAAAAATATTACTTTGTCCAACAAAAATTGACATTTACTTAGTTTGGCATATAGCTGTCTTACTCTCAATGTCTGCAATACTATCCTCAAATGTTCAGCATGTTTTTCACTATTTCGCGAATAAATCAGAATGTCATCAATAAATACAACCACAAATTGATCCAAGCAAGGTTGAAATACTCGATTCATCAAGTCCATAAATACTGCCGGGGCATTTGTTAATCCAAATGGCATCACTAGAAACTCGTAATGTCCATATCGAGTCCTAAAAGCAATTTTTGGCACGTCCGATTCTTTAATTTTCAATTGATGGTATCCTGATCTCAAATCAATTTTTGAGAACACCTTGGCACCCTGCAATTGATCAAACAAGTCATCTATACGTGGTAACGGATATTTATTGCGTATTGTGACTTTGTTCAATTGCCGATAATCAACACATAATCTCATCGATCCATCTTTCTTTTTCACAAATAGAACTGGTGCACCCCAAGGTGAAACACTTGGTCTGATAAATCCTTTATCTACCAACTCTTGTAATTGTACTTTCAATTCTCTTAATTCAGATGAAACAATTTTATATGGTGCTCTAGACTCTGGTGCTGCTCCTGGAATTAAATCAATGCTAAACTCTATCTCTCGGTCAGGAGGCAAACTAGTTAGATCCTCAGGAAATACATCAGAAAATTCTCTTACTACTGGAATCTCATCCAACTCTTCACTACCTTCTCTAGTGTCAAATACATGTGCAAGATATGCTTGACAACCTTTCTTTAACAATTTCATAGCACTCATTGATGATATGATACTTTGAGGCATCATCCGACGTACTCCTTTAAAAATTACTTCCGGTTTCTTAGGTCTCCTGAAAACAACTTCCTTATTAACACAATCCATAATAGCATGATGCTGGGTTAACCAATCCATTCCTAATATTGCATCAAAGTCTTGTAAACCCAAAGGAATAAGATATACATTAAGCTCATGATCATCAATTACCGCTTCACAATTTCTATAAACACTGTCGGCTATCATGGATTCACCCAGTGGTGTAGCTACCACTAAACTACACTCTAAAGGTTCCAACATTCTATCTGAATATATAGCAAAATTTCTAGAAACATACGAATGTGAAGAACCAGGGTCAACCAACACATATGCATCATTGCTAAAAATAGAAATCATACCTACTATCACTTCTGGTGTCGTATGTGCTTCCTGTTGATCCATTGCATACAATCTTCCTTAATTTCTGGGTCTACCTGGTTGTCCCCCACGTCTGTTACTGGGTTCACCCATATTCTATTGTGGTCCTCTGTTTCCTCCAGTGCTATAACTTCTCTGAAATTGAGGTTGATTTCCACTACCATACCCTGAACCAGAAGCTCTTTGATATGAACTTCCTGCTTGCTGTAATTGAGGACAATTATTTTTCATATGTCCCTGTTGTCCACATTGGTAGCATACAATCCCCGATGTCTGACAAGCTCCATAATGTTGTCTCCCACATCGTCTACACACTGGTACACCACTCTGAACTCCCTGACTGAATTGAGATCCTCTATTTGTCTCTGTCCTGGATCCACTTTCCATCCTTGAGCCACCATTATAACTATGTCTTGAACTTTGGGTCCTACCCAATCCTCCATACTGAGATTGTACTGAGCCCTGTTCAGAGAATTGTTTTTGTCTTCCACTTCTATTACCCATAAAACTTCTTCTAGCAGATTCCATAAATCCGGAACTGCTACCACTTTTTTTTGGAGTTCTATCACTTTTAAAGAAAGTTTTGAAAAATTGTGGAAACTTCTTTTTTTGTCCTTTTTCCTTTCTAGCCCTTTCTTGATTCAAGGACTTCTCCACATTTACAGCAGCTTGTACTAGTCTTCCAAATTCTGTAAAACCAGAAGCTATTACAGGTGTCCTGACATTATCATTCAAACCATTTTCAAATTTTCTGCACCTTTGGTGTTCATCTTCTACCATAAATGGAGCAAATCTAGACAGTTCTAAGAATTTGTTCTCATATTCTTCTACTGTCATATTTCCTTGTCTCAACCCTATAAATTCCTTAACTCTGTCATCCTGATAACTGACAGGATAAAATTGAGCATAGAATACTTCCTTGAACATGTCCCATGTAATCTCCATAGGGTTTGTAACTCTTCCTTGAACTGCTGTCCACCAATGATTTGCTCCTCCATCCAGTAAGAAGGTAGCATACAATAACTTTTGTTCATCTGTGCACCTTAAGATGGTAAATATTTTCTCCAACCTTTGCATCCAGTTATCGACATCAGCTGGATTTCCGGTTCCTTCAAAAGTTGTAGCCCCCAAAGAACGTAATTGTTTGAGGGTTGGATCACAATCTGGTTGAGCTCTTCCTCGATTTGCTGCATTCAATGCTTGAACAAACATTTCCATAGTTTGTTGCATTGTAGGTTGAGCAGTCTCTTCCTGCTGAGAGCTGTGTACCTCGTCTGTATCCCTTTCTGGACCCGTGCTAAATTCTTCCTCTGGTGGTGCCTCAGGCACATTATTTCTGGACCTACCACGTCGTCCCGAGAACATGATTCTACAAAACAAATACACTTCTTAATTCACAAGCAACCGACTAAATTCAAATTCTACCATTAGTCACAACCTTCCAACATTATATACTAACTTCACAGCATCTCCTTATAACACTGCTCTGATACCAAGTTGACAGGACCCGCACTACCCAAGTCCTGCCTGCAGGACTTAATCACCCTGATTAAGTCCCTAAGCAGTCAACAACACAACAATTAATAAATCCACAACCCAAACTCTTAAATGCCAGAAATTTTAATAGAAATTTCTGCAGAGTTTTGCCTATAATTACAACATTCCCCAAATTATTTACATGTACCTGCACGCCAGACAATATTTCACAACAATCCAGTAATTTCTTAGAAATACACCCATATACATAAACTCCATGACATATATATTAAAATTTGATTACACAAAAATATCTCTAGCATATTACAGTTTACTACTCAACTAACATATAAATTCGCACAATCTAACTATGCCACTACTACCTCTAACTCGCTCCTCCTGCACTAATTAGCAACAGTAGCACGGCTAATAATCCAAGAACTACCTGAAACATAATTAAGAATTTTTTTGGTGGGGTGAGTATTTGCATACTCAGTGAGTAGAAACTAAATAAGAAAATAATATTTTCTTCCATATATAACGTATATAAAAATTGGTATGTTCATGCAATCTCCTTGGAAAATAGTTTGTCTTTCAAATTTCCGAATTTCCAAAATATTCATATA
>QANX01004914.1:0-24419 GCA_003254975.1 Ochetophila trinervis
AAACAATCTAAATTTCCACGGATATTTCAGAAATTTCTACGGATATTTCGACTAGTTTGTGAAGCAATTACCTTGGAAATTTCAACGAAAATATTGGAAATTTCCACGGAAATTATAAAAATTTTGACCTCTTTTTTTTAGAATGAAATTAATATCTTTCTCCCTAAAAAAATAAAATTTTGACAAAATTTCGCTGAAAATTTCGATTTTTTCACCTAGGGTTATTAGTCATCATTTAGATAAAATAAGAACATAAAATATGGGGAAAGAACTTGTTAATCTTCAAAAATTAAAGGTAGATTTGCAAAAAGCATAAAATGGAGGGGTTTTGTTTTGCAATTTACCTAAAATTTGTTTCAATCCTATTATTTTATATAGGTGCCCATTTATTTTTTTAATTTAATATTTTTATACACTTTCTAATATTTTGTTTTTGGTAAAATTTTACACTTTCTAATAGGTCCTTATTTCAGTGGAACTTTTTAATAATTAGGAAACGAAATAATTTCTGAAATTAGCTAGCCAAGGTTTAAGCGTTTAGTCTAGCTGCGGGGTTTAAGAACCTCAGGCTAGTTCGCTTTTTACCGTTAGGCTTTCTCTTCTTCTCTCTCTACTCGGTGACTCTCCGCCGGCATAGTAGAATCTCCTTCTATCTCTTTTCTGTTCTCCTCCTTCAGTGCTGCCGCCGGATTACTCCTCGGAGAGCCGTCGCTGCTGTGCTCCTTAAGGCGCCGCCAGTAAACTAGGAGCTAACAGGACGGGGTGTTTTGATAGTTTTTCTTCTTCGTCTTCTAAAATGGGGAAGCAATCCAGGATTAAAGGAGGTAAACTTATTCGGTTTCTAACAATGGCATTGTGTTTGGTATCCGAGAAAGTTAAGGAAATAAAAAGAAACAGAACGAATTATGGTAATAGCTTATTAGTTGTTTATATTTTAACTGTTATTACAATTTTACTTCCGGAGAGCATAATTGAAGAGACCAAAAAGGCTTGAGAAGTGTAGTGCAACTGAGCACGGCACAAAAAATGACTATGCTCATGAAGAGAAGATATTCCATTGCCCCTCACCTAGTTTCTCAGGCATGTTATATCTTCCTCGTTAACTTTTTTAAGCTTATGGTTGACTTGTGCTAGTTTTATTAACTACTCTTTCACTAAAGTGCTTGTACAAAGAAAAACATTCCAAAAAAAGGACTGAAAAAGCTAAAATGATTATTAACTTCTCTTATTCATTATCACTAAAATTTTAATTTTGACCCTTACTAGTAAAGCTATTTTTTTCTTTCAATCTCTGTTTTTTTTTGGTGAAATATTTTTGTTTTCTTGTTTTATAATAAATGAGCTTTGATGTATTAAATATATTCTTCCCTTTTATCTAGTTGTGAATACAAAAAAATATTATGTCAAATAATATTAAATATAATAATAAAAATTACAATTTTTTTTACAATATTGTTATATGAATACTAGTAAGATATAATAATCATCAATATCATTTTTAGACATTTTATATAGTTACAACAATTAAATACTATTATTTATTAAACACTTAGATGTTCATTTTACATTCTATTTCTAAACACTTGACCCATTTTTTCTACAATCGATTTTATTTTTAGCATAGTTAAAGTCGATTCTTTTTAAAAGCTACATCAATACTAAATTAAAGAAAATAAATTAAGTAACAAATTTCATGGATTTTTAGAAGATAATATACAGCACTTTTAAGAAAGTACTATACCTGTCCCGAAAAAAATATTACTTAATGGAAAATAATAATGAGGAATAATTACAGAGCATTTATTTAAACAAACTAAGGGGGGTGTATTCAATTAAGACTTTTGAAAAGTTTTAATGACTTTTTTTAACTATAGACTTTGGTAGACTTTAATAAACTTTTGCAGACTTTATAAAAGTATTAATGACTTTGAGTGACTTTTATGAACTTTTTTTAAAAGACTTTCATAGATTTTTAATGACTTTTGTAAACTTTTTATTTTTACTATTCAGATTTATATATACTTCATATATCTATTTCTTTCTCATTACAACCATTTAATCATTGTTTATATGTCATAAATTGCTGAGAAAAAAAATAAGAAATAACTTTTAATATAATAGTGGCTAATAGATTAACAAATAAATTATCAAAATATGAAGACAAAAATTTTTAATTCAAAAGAAAATTTATGATGTTCATAAATACTAAAAATATTTAATGAAAAAAGTAAAATATCTAATGTCCACCACTATTAATAATTTCAGCATCATTCCACATACTAGTAGCTATATCAACCCTCCATTCATTAGCATGCTCTCTTTGTTGCATTTGAGTTTCAAAAATAGGTTCAAAATCATCGTCTTGATTAACCATTACTGGTGGAGACGGTAAATTTTCATTATCTGAATCGGCTGGAAATTCATCAGAACGACATTCCTTACGAAGAAAGTTGTGTAATCCAGCACAAGCTAACACTAGTTCTGCCTGTGTATCAAATGGAAAAGGTGGAGCTGACTTGAAAATTGTGAACTGTGATTTGAATATGCCGAATATCCTCTCAATTACATTTCTCAAAGAAGCATGACGAAGATTGAACAACTCATTTGCAGTTTTAGGATCACGACCTTGACCAGAAAATTCTTGAAGATGATATCGAACACCTCGAAAAGGAGCTAAGAATTGACGTCGATTAGGAAACCCACAATCTACCAAAAAATATTTACCTGAACAAACAATTGTATTTGTACAATTAGTACGCAATTTTTTTTTGTATACTTAAGAAATAAAAAATGAACGTCAAACAAATAAGTGTACAAAAAAATAATGCAATAAAAAATAGGTGGCAAAAAAAAAAAAAACCTTGTGGTACTTTAAGTCCGTTGTTCCTTGATAAAGCATCATTTAACACTTTTGAATCATGAGCAGATCATTCCCACCCACTAAGCATATACATAAATTCCAAATCAAAATTGCAAGCTGCTAAGACATTTTGCGAAAGTATTCCATGGCGGTTACGATAACTGCTTGTATCCCGTCCACGTACCATTGCTGGAATATGTGTGCCGTCAATAGCTCCAATGCAATCCTGTAATTAAAAAATAAATAACAACAACAATAACAACAATAATAAAAATTAATCATAATAGCTTCAGTCACTTACTTTAAAATAAGGATAAAATCTTGTACTTTCTCTAATTTTTTCTGACACTGTCGATCTAGGTTTGGCCATCATATCTACTGCAATTATGTTCAATGCCTTCAAAACTCTATTGAAATTTCTGTTGGTAGTAAAATGTGATCGACAAAATGTTTCTCGAATCACACAATATCGAGAATTTTGACCGACTGTGAGTAAAAATGTTCCAAGCATCTCTTCAATACAAATAAATCTAGTGTCCTGTAAGAATGTTTTTTCTCTAANAAAAATTTATATAAATTAAAAATATATATATAATTATTTTCGACGACGGTTTATTAACCGTCGTCAATAAGAGCAAAACGACGACGGTTCATAAGAGGAACCGTCGTCTTTTGTGTTTATTATTAACGGTTCCTCTTATGAACCGTCGTCGAAATTTTTTGAGTATTGACGACGCCTAATTAAACGACGGTTTAGTGTCTGTCGTCTAAACACGTAAGACGACGGATTTTAACCGTCGTCTATGACCCTATTTTGTAGTAGTGATTATCTTACACCACATTTGGTATATTTATAATATAATAGAATGAAGAAATAATTCGAGAAAATTACCATATCGTTTACAGCTGTTTATAATTTAAAGTTAAAATTCACTCGTAGATACATAAAATGACCCTCTTTAAAATAAGATTATTTTTATTTTTTACTCAATGCGTCTTCTTCTTCTTTTATTTTTTTCTTTTTAATGCTTATTCAAGGTATATATATTGCGATCAAATAGTTATATATATATATATGTATATATTGATGTTTATTGTTATTTACTTTTTGTTGGTATTAATGGTGCAAAAACTGTTTAAGGGATCATATATATTGATGCTTGTTCAACTTACATACCTATGTAATATAAAAATAACAAATAAATAACAAATCATAAAGAAAAATCAAATATAAGCGTTGGGTACAATTTGTGAACAGGCAAGAAGCTAGCGTCATAAACTCATTTGAGGCTCCAAAGTAGGTTTGGATTTGCAAGTGGAGCATTCTTTGGATCCATATAGGTATCACCGTATCAAAAGTTTCTCCTGGATTAGAACATGCTAGTCAAATTCCTGTACCTTAGGTAGCAGATTCAATATCCACCATGGATAGAAATATACATATATAGACTAACTTGATATAATTTTTGCTTTTTGAATTAACCACTATTTTCTGATTTTAATAAAAAAAATAAAAAAAACTTTTGAAGGCCTAAAGATTTTTTAAAAATTATTCAAACATTTATAAAAACAGTTTTTCAACTTCAAAAACTAGCCAAAAATTATCTAAATACAAAAAAAAATCTAAATAAATATATATAAAAAGTGATCAGTGAAGTATCCATTTAGAAAATAAAAAAGGAGTTCATCTTTGAGCAAAGAGTAGCAAAATTGAATAATACACGTGTAAATAATATAGACAATCTTTCTATCTTTATACTGATTACATCATGTAAAGTAATGATATACATAAAATTTGAAGTTTATAATCAATCTATTACTCGTAATGCATAGATTTATCTTGAACTTTAAATTTGTTCAGATCCATATTATAAGAGAATTTCTATAATGAAACAAAAGGGGAGAAATGATGAAAATGTCTTTGCTTACAGAGTGATTCAATTATTTACATATGGTAGCTAGGAGTTTATTCCACCTGACTTTTTTTTTTCTTCTTTTTTGGATGATAATATCTCGGAGCAACTTTGATACCTAACGTTAAACTATGCGTTATCCAAATAATTCCCTTCGAACCCCATTAGAGCTTGAGTCTGCTTCTCATGATTTGGTGGATATGTTTTTTGTTTTATTGAATGCCCTTAATTTGGTGGCCCAAAATATAGATAAAAATCCATTCATCTAAACAAAATTAAAAGTTTGCTCATTTGCAATTTTTAATTTCCAACTTTCTTTTTTGGTAAATATATATCCTTCTCTTCAAGCTTAGTAAAAGTTCATACGATGAGTAAGGTTTGTAGGATGGTACAACTGACTACAAATAGTTCTGAGAAATTGCTACTCTTGACTCCGTTTTTTTACCTTACGTATTTGCTCACTATTGTTTCCCATTAATTGACCTGATAAAAAAAGAGATCGTATTCTGGTAGGTACATAAAAAAATTGATTTTTCTAGGATTCTACAAACAGTTTATGATCTTTTTTCGATGACTCAACTCATTTTTGACAATTAAACTCCATATATTTCACAGCATGATATGTTCTGAACTTTAAAACTAAATTTTAAAAATACATTTATGATGAAAAAAACTTATTCTACTATATTTTTAAATTGAACTTACCTCATTTTTCACAAAAAAAAAAAAAAATTCAAAATGAATATTAAAATGAAAATTTCATTTTTTTAATTAAATTATACTGTTTGAAAAAATTAAATAGAAATAAAAATAAAACTAGAAAAAAAGTATGTTGAATCGGTTTTGTTAGATTATATACAAAAGTTAAAAATAGAAGCATTTCGGAGATGGATGGCTTGTGAATAGTGAAACATATGAACAGCATTTGAATTTTTTTCACACGACCTTTACAAAAAAGAACCCCCCCTTTTTTGGGCTTCTCTTTTTGGAATTTCCTTCCATTTGGGCCGGGTTCAAAACATTTCACTTTTGGACATTGATAAAACAGTGTATACTCTATGTTATAATATGTATATATATATATTAATGTTATTATAAACAATAAATTTGAAACTGTTGTTAAATAGTTTAGTTTTAGTGACAATAATTTGGTAATTTTCTCACTAAAATATATTTTTAGTTACAGTAAAATGTGGTTGAGTTAATGTGATCATGCGTGCATGCATTTTGATGCCAAATTATTATACATATTTTTATGTTATAATTTTTTTTTTTTTTAATACGAAAGAAATAAAACATTTTAGGGCTTATTTGAGAACATTGTCCAATTCAGTTTCTATATATCAGTCTTGTAAAGTAAAAATTATAAATTTGATTTTATGTTTTTAGAATTTAAAAACATGTTTAGTGATGTATTTAAAAACATTTTATGAAAATGAAAAAGGGTAAAATCATGTTTAGTACAGATATAATACATATCTATATATATAAAAAAAAATTGTTGTTGAAAATGGTACATATTATCCACATTTATGTCTGATATATATTTAATATGACATAAATCTATATAAAATAAATACTTTTTAATTTAAAATGATAAATATTATCTATTCCTTTTAATATGTCCGTTTCGAAATATTTTGAGATATATGTCAAACGTTTCTGGATGTTTTCTAAATTTTTTCCAACATTATTTCAGATCATATGTTTCAAAAATAGCTACCAAATGTTATTTTTTTTATTAATTTATCATTTTCAATTTGTAAAATGAAAAATAATTTTGCAAAACAATACAAGACCTACCCTTAGTTTTCCATTTTTCATGTCATTGTTTTCTATTTTGGTTTCAAAAAATCTATTTTTTTTAATAAATTAGGACAGGCAATTTTAATACCAGATCTTGAACTCTGCACCTGAGGGTTTTTAATTCTAGAAAACTTTTGTCATTTAATTTGATTAAGCATGTTATAGGAAACTACCAAATGCTTGATCCTTTGTCAGCTCAGGCACATTTTTATTTTTTTTGGTTTCATTTCTTCTAAAATATAGGTAGGGTACAATTTTTTTAATCGTTTTTTCGAAATAGGTATTATACTATTATTTGTAATCTTAAAAAGTTTGTCTTCACTTCGTATGGCGTTATTAAACTTTTAACATGAAAGTTCACAGCTCAAAATTTTTTGATCTCTAAGTTACTCACATGCTCCAAGTTTTCATCATATACATTAATCCATCCATACGCTTCATATAAGTCCAAATTTAAATTCAAATGGATAGTTGGTTTGATTTCGTTTAAGTGAGCTTCAAGAGTGCTTCTTTTTGCACACCTAATTTGTTTCTTTACATGCTCACTTAGGGGTGTTTAAAAACCTGATAACCCGACCCAACCCAATTGATCCAACCTAAACCAATCCAATCCAACCCAATGAAAAAACTGAATATTTGGGTTGGTTTCGGGTTAGATGGTATAAAACCCGAAGTAATCGGGTCGGTTATCGAGTTGTGTTTATTTAAAACTCGTCTGATTCAACCCGACCCGACCTATATTTAAAAGAAAAAGGAAGCAATTTTGACCTAATTGCATTTCTGTTTTTGGCCACCGCCCCCTCTTCCTCCCCTCCCTCCTTCCCTCCCTCACCCTAACTACCTTCCTGGCTTCCTCCTCTCAGGCTCTCAAGTCTTAGCTTCTGACAAACTGGCAAGTCTCTCCCAAGTCCCGATCTATGTGGTTGCACCGATGACCCTCTCCCTTCTCAGCTTTGCCAAATTTCCTTGCCTTCCTGGCCGGCCTCCCGAGTCCCGACTTTCCCCCTCCCTTCTCAACTCTCTCAACCGGCCTTCCGAGTCACGACTACTCTGCTCTGCACTGCACGGCTACAGTTGACTTCAACTTTTCTCTTCAACCAGCGAACCGGTGAGACTTGAGAGAACTGCATTTTTTTTTCCGATTTGGTGATTGTAAACTATGTGAACAGCAAACTTCATGTGATTAAAAAGCTTTTTGAGAAATATTGAGTAACGGTAATGTGCATTCTGGTTTAATTAGAATTTTTAAGAAGTTTTTTATTTTTTATTGAAATTTTGAGAAATATTTTTTTGTTAAGGTAATAATTTGGAGAAATATTGAGTAATAGTTCTTCTGCTAAGGTCATGACCATGGTGATGCACATTCTGTTTTTCATGGATTTTTTTATTTTTTATTTTTGGATTTGGATTGGTGGCTATGGTTTTTTTTTTTTTTCTACTTTCAGCAGATAACCCGACCAACCCAACCCGCACGCTATGGATTGGGTTGGATTGGGTTCATTACCCTGTTTGGGTTGGGTTGGGTTACAATCTGAAAAATCCGAGCTCTATGGGTTGGGTTGAAATTTTTTAAAAATCTGGCCAACCCAACCCGTGTACACCCCTATGCTCACTAACTCTTCAAAATATCCCTTTATATGTTCCTTTTTAGTTTTCATTTGCACAATTACTCTTCATCAACTCAGATTTTATCAAAAAAACTAAATAAAAAGCCCTTCATCAACTTAAATGGGTTTCTTGTATTTCTAAATTTAGTCTAGTTATAAAATTATTAAAAATGCACTTTTTAAATTTAAATATTCAATCAGATCTAAATGAAATTCAATTTTTTTTAGGGTATTTTACATCATTCTCTCCTTAAGTTTTTCTAAATGACAATTAAATCTCTAAGGTTTGCCTTAATGACATCCCCCTCCATTCCGTTTGTTTTTTTTGTTAAAATTGACTGGATAAGGATATTATAGTACTTTTGCACATCTAACGCACTGACACTGACACCTAAATTACATCTCATTTCTTTGCGTTTGTTTTGCAATCACACCTCCTATTAGCTGATTTTTTTAATTAATACAAAAATGTATTTTTTTTTACCAAACTTAATTAAAGACATGGAAATATATATATATATATATTTCTTTTTAATTACAAATTAAAAGATGAAAATTTTATATCTAAAAATATTATACATATATATAGGAATCTGTTATAAAATATATTTGTTGAGCTCCATAAGCTCTCCAAGCAAATATATTTTTATTTATTGAATTTTTTTTTAAAAAATTGCTTTGGATTTTATAGCATTTAGAACTATTGGATTAAAAAAACTAAAAAAAAAAATTGATATACAAAATACAACAATAGGATATGTTTTGGTGTTTTAGTCATATCTTTTTGGTTCTTTTTGTTTTTTTGGTAGTTAAAAAAATGATATCCTTATTCGAAAATTTTCCTATATATATATGGTTTTGCTATAAAATTCATATGTTGGAGAGCTTAAAGATCCCAATAGATGGTTTTTTTTTTCTTGAATTTTTTTTTAGTTCTATTTTTAAAATCCAAAGCCAAAATTTTTTTAGTTTTATATATATATATATATATGAATTTGCTAAAAAATAAATTTGGTTTTGGATTTTAAAAATAGAACTAAAAAAAAAATTCAAGAAAAAAAACCTATCTATTGGGCTCTGAAAGCTTTTCAGTGAGTTTTATAACAAAACTCTATATAGATAAAAAAAATTCTAGAATAATGATATTTTTTTTAACTACCAAAAAAACAAAAATAAAAATAAAAAGATATGACTAAAACATCAAAACATATCCTATTGTTGTGTTTTGTATATCAATTTTTTATTTTATTTTTTTTAACCCAATAGTTCTAAATGTAATAAAATCCAAAGCAATTACAAAAAAAAGTTTAATAAAAAAATAAATAAAAATATCTTTACTGGAGAGCTTATGGAGCCCAATAAATATGTTTTATAGAACATTCCAATATATATATATATATGTATAATATTTTTAGATATAAAATTTTTGTCTTTTAATTTGTAATTAAAAAAATAATATGTATATATATATTTCCATGTCTTTAATTAAGTTTGGTAAAAAAAAATACATTTTTGTATTAATTGAAAAAATCAGTTAATAAATGATGTGATTGCAAAACAAACGCAAATGATGAATATATAATTTAGATGTCAATGTCAATGTGTCAGTATCAATCACAGAAAATATTATTATATTTTATTTTACTATGCAGGAGAGATAATATATTTTAAAAATAAAAAACAAACCGAAACAAAATAAATGTAATTTAGATCAACTTTAAAAATTTAACTGCCATTTAAAAAAATAAAAAAAAATGATGTAATATATTTTTTTTATAATATTTTATAATCCTGAATTAGAAATTTATATTGAATTATTATCAAACACTATTAGAATGTTTCTTTTTTTTGGTGAAAACACTATTAGGGGTAAAATTTTGATACTCCAAGAGTATTAAAGTTTTTTTCGAGGACAAGTGGCGATCAACCAGCAAGTTGCAGTCGTCATTGCTCATGATTATGGCAATTCTTAAATAGGCTCCTGCTAAATTTTGTCGCTCTAATTTTTTTTTTTTTACATATATTATCTTACATTTGTTGAACAATTATTATGATAAGGTCTGTGATCAAAATATTTGTAGCCAATTTAAGAATAAAAATGACCAACAAACTTCTAATATTAAATAAAATTAAATTCAACTACACGGTACATTTGGAAAAGGAAAGTAGAAAGTCTATGTTACAAGCCAAAAAATGTTCATAATTCCTCTAGAAAAATCGGTACTTGTTATCCATTTTTATTTGGTCATCTATTGAGTTGTATTAAATTCAAATTCTTTCACTATAAGAAAGATGAAATTGCTACTTAGTTGTCCCCTCATTTATATATTTTTTTTTTTCTTTTTTCAAATTGATCAACAAAATACAATTCCAAAAATCTTCCACACAAAATCAAAAATTGAGTTCACAAATTAGAAAAATAATATTGTTACATCTAAATAAGAGATAGACCAAACATGTGAGACAATATATATATATATATATATATATATATATATATATAGAAACAAATCCACGGTGAGAAACATAATGCTTGAAAATGTTAAACTAAGGAAAAAAAAAAAAAAGGATATTTTACAAAATGTTTAGTTTTATTATTTTTTGGGCAATGAAATTTTACAGGATGTTGATCGAATAATATGTTGGTAGTCGTGTGCAAAACTAAAGAATGAGAGGAATTTGAAATCCAGAGCAAAGGGTTACTCGTTGGATTCCAAATTATTTTTATTGAATAATTCTAATTTTCCTTGTATTGTGTTTTTCCTTTTTAATCTTCTACTTTATATATTTATGCATATTCTTCATTGTAATACAAAATTAAATATTCTAATTCCTCAATTTTTTCTCTTTAGCTTCCACAATAAAATTAAAATAATAATTTCCGAGTTCAAAAAATATAATTCTTCAATTCAATAAAATGGAAAAAAATGTACTATAATATTAATGCTTATAATTCTAATGCATGGGCATTTAAAGAAACAATCATTCAAGTTTTTATTATACAAGTAGTTAAAAAAAAATTTATCCATTGCGAAATTATAGGCTCAAATTATTTAATAAATGAGTCAAAAAAAATTTTACTGTACAATTTATCAAAATAAAATAAAATAGAAGTTTTCTTTACACAATGAAAACTTTTACACACCCAGTAGCATTTGAGGGTGTAGTTCAGTGGTAGGAACCAGCTGAACTTTCACACCTGCAAGTATGGGAGTTGAGGTTCAAGTCTTGGTAGCTTTATTTGGACTCAAGTGCTCATATCCGCTCTTACCGCAAGAGGAAGATGGAGTTTCCAGTGACATGGGCCTCCAGTGTAGACTCCTACTGTGTTGAAAAGATGCTTATATTTGACCCATTCACTAAATAACTTCTGCATCTATGACTCCACTGCGGATAAATTTCCAAAAAAAAAAAGGAAAACTTTCACCCATTATTCCATAAAGAGTAACCATTCCATTAATGAAAATCCATACTGTTTAACTCATATTGAGATGTTTCAATAATTAGTCAAACACATCATCTTAAAAAGTCATCCAATTCCTCACGGAAAAAAAACATACAAATCAAATTCATCTCCTCTAAGAGAAAAAAAGAGAAATTTCTATTTTTTAGTTCTGTTAGTTTGTGGATTATGCTAATTGTTGCATTTTGAACTTTAAATTTTTTTAAACATTTTTGTCTTTGAATTTCATTTTTTTTTTGCATTTTTAGTCTTACAACTATTTTTAGTTTAATTTTAAATAGTTTTGAAACATGCAATATAAATCCAAGAATAAAAAATTACCTAATCAGACAATACCAAAAACTCTCGCTTATTGTATAAATACACTCCACGTTTTAAAACTGTTAAAAAATAAATAAAATATAATTTAAAAATTAAAAATGAACAAAATAACTGAAATTTAAAGATTAAAATATAAATATTATTAAAAAAACTAACAGAGCTAATAATAACAAAAACATAAAAAATAAAAAAAATCATAAAAAGCAGAAAAAAAAGAACAAATATTTTAATAAAAATCCACATATTTTGTTTTTCTTGAAATAGAAGGCAAAGGTAGTGGTGATGGACCGGTGGTTAGAGGCTTGTACATATAATAGCTCTCAAAATGTCCCATCAACAAAAATTCCAGCTAAGACGAATTTACCAAAAACACCTCACCCCGACGATAGAATTAGGCCTGGCAACGTGTCGTGTTGAACCGTGTTCGTGTCGTGTCAAATTTTATTCACCCGAATCTAACCCATTAAGTTTTCGTGTTGAACCGTATTAGTGTCGTATCGTTTCGTGTTCGTGTCGTGTTTTATTCGTGTTTACTAGACATGTACGTGAGTGTTTTATTTATTTTTATTTAAATTAATATATATTGTCAAATGATAAATCATTATCAATTCATGTCTATTAAGCCTAAATACATATTCAAATGATATGTTAAACATTTTAAAAAATATATATTAACATACTAAAATTCAACATAAATAATAACTGTAAATTTAAAATATGTAAAATATTACGAATTAAAGCCATATTAAATATGCATTTCAATTATAAATTTAAAAATATTCAAAATATTATAAAACAAACTAAAATTAATTTAAAAATATTCAAAATATTATAAACCAAACTGAAATTGTACATCCAATATAAGTAATAAAAAATATAGAACCTAAAACAAAATATTAATATATAAATAGATATAAAAATTGTAATTTTCCAATGAAATAAAATATGAATTTTATAGTTTTCTAAAACTAAAAAAAAAAGTAATGTAAAAAGTTAACTATAATGAAATAATTAAATTAATATTTTTTTTATTGTATCTTATCGTGACCTATCGTGTTAACGTGTTTCAACCAGTTTCAATCCGTTTTCTTATCGTGTGACACTGATATCAACCCGATCTGATATTGCAAATCTAAATCCGCAAATTATCGTGTCTTTTCGTATCGTGTTATCGTGTCGTGTAATATTTTACCAGGTCTAGATAGAATCCAAACGTGAAATACCATATATATATCCAATTGACCAACACCACGGTGGGCCAAGTATTTCCAGAACACAAACTCACCAGTGACAACTCAGTTCCCTGAGAATTTTAAAAAGAAGAAAGCCCCACAACAACCAACCAATTGGCGGTCAGTATTAATTTCGATTTTCCCAAAATGACCCGCATCAGGCTAGGTATTTACACGCCCAACCTATCCTTTTTTTAAGAATTCATATCCCCCCTCGCCTTCTCAAATTCAACACCCCCAGGTTTCTCTCTGATCTATCCATTTCTTCTTCAGATCCCGAAATTTCCCATCATTTTTCTTTTGCGTACTTTCCCGAGAAACAAACAAGAGAAGAAGAAGATAAAGTAGAACAAAATGAGAGAAATTTTGCACATTCAGGGCGGGCAATGTGGGAACCAGATCGGCGCCAAGTTCTGGGAAGTGATATGCGATGAGCATGGCATTGACCACACCGGAAAGTACAGTGGGGATTCGGAGCTCCAGGTCGAGCGTATCAATGTTTACTACAACGAGGCTAGTGGTGGCAGGTACGTACCACGTGCCGTTCTCATGGATCTAGAGCCAGGGACCATGGACTCTGTTAGATCCGGGCCGTTCGGTCAGATCTTCCGGCCCGATAACTTCGTGTTTGGGCAGTCCGGTGCTGGGAATAACTGGGCGAAGGGCCATTACACCGAAGGTGCTGAGCTCATTGATTCTGTGCTCGATGTTGTTCGCAAGGAGGCCGAGAATTGCGATTGCTTGCAAGGTATCGAAAGAAAAACGTTAACCTTATTTGTTATGGAATTGGCTTTGTTTATTGGTTTTCGGAAAGATCTGATTTGCGTCAGTTGATATTTTCAGAATAATTCTGAGATCAATTGTTGTATGTGTTTGCTTATTCATCTGAATGCCATTGGATCTGGTCTTCCTCTGCTTGATATCAGTTTCAGTTTCGGTCTGCTTTGAGTCGTTTTCTAAATTGCAGAATTTTGGAATTTGTTGTTTATTATGTGCCCGTAGTCTCTTATTTACCATCTTATTTATCTGTTTTCTGTTAGAATATTATAAGACTAATTATGCTGGTGTTTCTTGGATTTCAAGATATACATATTATATGTATAATACATTATAACTTTATTTATTTATAAGGTAACGGAATACGGTTAATGTTGAAATGTTGGGAGAATTTTGCAGTTGTAAAACAATGATATTAAGATTTGATTTCTTTGTTGCTGTCCAATATGATTTCGCATTGTTGGCGTTGTACTACAATTGGATTAAAGTTTTTTTATTTTATTTATTTATTTATTTATTATTATTATTATTATTATTATTTTAAGAAATATAGTGTCTCACTTGAATTATTTCGTTTCGCTTTTTTCTCTTTTATTTCCTTTCTTACGATATTAGAAGATATGGTTGTGTCTGGTAAGGATTTGTCTGTATTGCTAATCATGATTATATTTTCACTGTTGCATGACTTGCATCATTGCTTATAGTGCTTGATTAAGAGTCACTTGGAGTCTTGGATATTACTAACAGAATATCCTTATTGGATTTGTTTTATTATTTAGAATTTGCGTCAGTGTGTAATTATGTCATATTGTCATAGACAAAGTATTAGTGTTGCATATTTTGGCATAAAGGAACAGTCCCTAGACCCTTTAATCATTAGAAACAGCAGTGGAGTTTTGTAGTTTCCCTGTGTAATTTTGAGAAAATCCAAAGTATGTCTTCTCTAATTTGCAGGGTACTCCATAATTTTATGTTTCACGAAGACTCAAATTTTAACTTTTGGTTCTGCATCCTGCATTAATCAAGTTAATGTCTGTCGTTTTAGGTGTGGAAAAGGTATTTTATTTTTTATATTTTATTCTTCCTTTTTTTTTTTTTTAATGAACAAGGTGATAATTGTTGATAAGCAGATCTTCAGGAGATTTCTTGTTCAGAATTTGTTGAATTCTTTAGTCCCGAGTCCAACATTTGTTACCTGTCTGTCTTTTTTTGCTGCTTGTATTATTTGAAATTTTGGATACTGGTTTACTTGATGCATTTTTGGCCCACAAGATAAGGTTCTATCGATCGATAATTCTTTTTTACCACTGTTGTTTTAAGTTAAATATATTCATTGTGTACTCTTAAAATTTTTCTGCTTTTGAAAGTTTATTCTTATCATTTTCTTTATTTTGTAATTTCTTGTCTGGAAGTCCTGTTTGTCTTGTTTATGTTTTGTTTTTTGTGGATTAGTGAAAGTTGGATTTGATTCACAGCTTTTAATGACGGTGATCAATTTTGGTAGTTTGTGTTTACTTTGAGAGGATTGGGCAACATTTTGATTCACACTGAAAAGGGGATTGATGTTGCATTTCCACCTTTTCCATAGATAGGTTCTGAATCTCACAATTTAAATTGAACAGGATTCCAAGTTTGCCATTCATTGGGTGGCGGCACTGGCTCTGGCATGGGAACTCTTCTTATTTCCAAAATCAGGGAGGAGTACCCAGATCGGATGATGTTGACATTTTCTGTCTTCCCATCTCCCAAGGTGTCTGACACTGTTGTTGAGCCATATAATGCCACCCTCTCGGTGCATCAGCTTGTTGAAAATGCTGATGAGTGTATGGTCCTGGACAATGAGGCTCTGTATGACATCTGCTTCCGAACTCTCAAGCTTGCCACTCCTACTTGTAAGCCCAATTTTGTTTTCCTTCATATATATTTGATAAAGGCTTGCCTTTTATTTTTGTCATGAAGAAGAATTAAGCTTGTTCACATTCATATAGCTTGTGCCCTCCAAATAAATTCTTACAAGCAAGAAGAAAAAGATATATGTAGTCTTTTCTTTACTTGAGTAATTAGCAATTCATATTTGATTTGATTTTTGAAATGTTAATTGACTCTTAAACTCTTTTGTTTGATTTCTCATATCAGTCGGTGATCTCAACCATCTCATTTCTGCCACAATGAGTGGTGTCACATGTTGTCTTCGATTCCCTGGACAGCTGAACTCTGACCTTCGGAAGCTTGCAGTTAACCTTATTCCTTTCCCACGTTTGCATTTCTTCATGGTTGGGTTTGCACCCTTAACCTCAAGAGGATCCCAGCAATACCGTGCCTTAACTGTGCCTGAATTGACCCAGCAAATGTGGGATGCTAAAAACATGATGTGTGCTGCTGATCCACGCCATGGTCGGTACCTTACTGCATGTGCCATGTTCCGTGGTAAGATGAGCACAAAAGAAGTTGACGAACAGATGATTAATGTCCAGAACAAGAACTCCTCCTACTTTGTTGAATGGATACCTAATAACGTAAAGTCCAGTGTGTGTGATATTGCACCCAAGGGTTTGAAGATGTCATCCACTTTCATCGGAAATTCAACTTCGATTCAGGAGATGTTCCGCAGGGTCAGTGAGCAGTTCACAGCGATGTTTAGGCGCAAAGCTTTCTTGCATTGGTATACAGGTGAGGGAATGGATGAGATGGAGTTTACCGAGGCAGAGAGCAACATGAACGATCTGGTGGCAGAGTATCAGCAATACCAGGATGCAACTATTGATGAGGAAGAGTATGAGGAGGAAGAAGAGGAGATAGTTGGTTGATGCTGTATCTTTTTAGTTTTTTCAGTTTGTCTAAATTGGTATATGTTATTGGCTTACTTTCGTCGAGTGATTGTCTTTTATCACTCAGTCAAATTAGCTTTGACATATGTTAATGTGTATGATTGTGGGTCCTTGTATAAGAGATGGGTCTTGGTAACACTGCTTTTGTTTTGGAATTGAATGGTGATATTTGTATTTAGTAGATTGTATACGAAATGAAGCTTTGTATTTTTTTTTTTTTTTTTGCCTATTTATTACTACTGTATACGACTTTCATGTACATGAGCTATGCAAAATTTGTTTTGGACGTATTAGAAACTGTATTGCATTTTGCATTAAACTCTTGAAGGGATTATTTATATGTTTTTTGCTGAATAACTCTTGAAGGTATCATTGCTTAAAAAGGTTTATGGCCTCAATATTCATCAAAACAAAAAAAAAAAAAAAAAAAAACAAAAAGGGTTTGTGTCCTCATTGATGGTTTGTGTGATGAAATTCTCCGATCTCAAATCTTGTATCTTGTTCAATTGTCCTCATTAATATCGGTACTTTACCCTTTCTTTCCAAGGGGAATTTATGTCACATTTTTTAATGCCATTTTTTGCTTTAAACATTCAAGTTATAATACTTTTTTTTTCTCGTAAAAAGTAGCATAATTTTTTGAACATTTTTTTTATTTTTTTATTTTTTATGAGAAGATTGAATGGTCTAAATACCATGCATAATTGCTTTCGCTACCTGCCAAGATAAAACCCTCTTGGCCTTTCATGTTTTTCTGACGAAGTAGAACCATATTTTTTATTTATTTTTTATTTTGTCTTGAATCAATGATAATTATTTAGTCTGATTTTAATTCGAACTAAAGGCATTTAGCTCATGAAGCCAAAAAGTAATCTTGAAAACTTTTTCATTTCAGATTGTATCGACTCCTTTTTAAGTAAAGAAAATTAAGGACACTCGTTCAATTTTGGTATGAAAATTAAGGACATTCGTTCAGTTTTGATATGTTAGTTTTTCTGTTTTTGGAATTGCTTGACATTATACAAGTAATTCCTTTTCTTTATTCACAGAGGAGGGTACAATCCATCATATATGTACCCGCTCATTGCAGACTATTGTTTGCTGATTATTTAGTGGTGAAGCAAAGACCGGCTACTGGGAGTTGTGTCTTGCTCCCACTGTTATCATAATTTAGGTAAGTGATATATGTTTTTGTTTTTGGTCTTTCAGTGCAATTTTATTACTGAAATATTTTAATCTTTTTCAACTAAAATGAATTTTTTTTAATCTTTTTTCAACTAAAAAAAGCTGTGTTCTTGCTGCTTATTTATTTCAGTTAATTGCAATTTAGTGTTATGAACTTTTAGAATTATATAATTTTGGCTCTAAACTTTAAATTTGGTCGATTTAAGCTTTCAAATTTTCAAATTTGTGCAAATTGGTCCAATTGGATGGTATTTTCAGGGGCCGTTAAGGGATATACATGACAAGCACGTGAGTTAAGATTGATTGCAATTTAGTATTCCAAATTTATATGGCTGTGCAATTTGGACCCTCAATTTTATTACTGTATGATTTGAGTCCTTGATTTTTTAAATTGGTGCAATTTCATAATTTTATGGATGAACTTTTAGTAGGATGCATGTGACAAGCATGTAACTCATTTTCTTTTTTAATTTGGAACAAACGACAAAGTAAACTAGCAAGCATGCCACATGCCATGGAAGTGCATGGTCGTACCATCTATCACTAGCACCATTTATGGCTAGTGCGTAATTGTTATCCATCTCGAGCTAACCAACAAGCTTTAAGCAGCAAAACCATGCTAGCTTTACAGCTCGAATCAGCTGAAAAATACTGCTCACAACATTGCATATTAAAAGAGAAAAGTAGCCATGTGATTGTTACGTGCATTCTGTTAACAATTTATCTACTAAAATTGTAAAATTAAATCAATTTGCATTAATTTAAAAAATTAAAGGCCTAAATTGCACATCAATGAAAGTTTAGAATACTAAATTATAATTTACTCTAACTCACGTATTTGTCATGTGCACTCTGTTAATGATACGTCCAAGATTTTGGGACAATTCGCATAAATTTAAAAATTTTAAAATTTAAATTGACCAAACATAAAATTTAAAGCCAAAATTGCTCACACTTCTAAAAGTTCAAAGTTCTAAATTATATTTAATCCTATTTATTTTCTCAATTATCATGCAACAAACTCTATATTTTTAAAAATATTTACACTAGATGTATTTGAATTTGTCAAATGTAACGAATAAGTACATTTTTTTTTTTTTTACATTTTAATATTTAAACTCGCTAAAGAATATCACCATTTATTTACCTATATGAAACTGACAGTTTCATTTTCATTTATTCATTTGAGGTAGGAATAGAGGAGCAAGCCATAAAAGACTCAAAAGCACTCAAATGTTTTTTTTTTTTTGGGTAAATCAAAAGCACTCAAACGTTTGGAATGGGATTGAACTATATATATCATAAAAAATTCGATTAAATGCATGCAATTTTTGGCTATTTTATTTCATTATAAATTTTGATTGAAAAAAGCAATCAGCATCTGGTAGAGTAAAATATATAAATTTCATCAGACAAATCTTCATTTTTTCCTCTAATTAAATTGGTGACACAACTTCATGTCGGACAAAACCATTGGGATCTTGACACGTGTCATTAAATGCATTTGTTTTTCAAGTAAAAGATTTCATTCATTCAGATTTCAGAATGTGGAACATTCTATTATGAAATTCTCTGATTGCACCTGAACTGGAGGTACTTATTAGATCCTTATATTAAGGAAATTGTATTCACACAAAACAACCCTTTTGTACTTCACTCATTACCTAAAAATACTATTCAAATGAAAGCTCACAAGGGAAAAAGATAAGTGAACAAAAAAGAAAATTTTTGATGACCATATGACAGCAAATATCTAGTATAAATTAATCATGTTAATTAATAATACCAGATCTATAAAGTATTAAAATCTAATATGCAAGTAAATTTATGATTCACAGGTCTAACACACAGACAAAAAATTACACACAATTAGCAAGTCTTTTATAAAAGAATCCCTAATTTAGTTAAATTAAGTATGCTTTTGTGGCAACGGCTTAGACATTAAATAAAATGATAATTGTTATTTGAATTTAAATTTAAAATCTTGAGATGTGAGAAATTGCCATTAAGTGAACTTGCTTTTTTACTCTAAATTATACCATAGTTTTGTTTCGCCTCTCGTTCTTCTTTTTCTTAAAAGAATGTAACATTTTATAGTAAATAAGCCAAATTATTGAATCAAGTGCGCATGGAGAGAAGAGCTATAACTCTGTTCCCTACATATAAAACACCTTGGTCAAGCTCTGCCCTTTAAAACCCTTAAAAATACCATACACGCTCGCACGAGGCCAAACGGCATTATACTTGTGTCGTAGCACGCACTCAAGTAGTGCAACTTCGATTTGTAGGGTGGCCAAGTTTGGTTAACAAATAGCAATCCCATTTTCCTTTCAGGAAAATAGAAAAAGGAAAAAAGAAAAGCAATCCCATTTCCCTATTTCAATTCAATTACTCATATGGATTGCTTTTAGCTTCTGTCATAAATATTATATATTTATAGCTCCTCAGTTTCTCACTCTCTCCCAATTTAACATAGTGTCTGTTCTTGGTCTTCTTCTGCCATTGATGGCAATTAACATCACCATATTTGGGCTTCTTGCTTTGTCTTTATCACTAGTATTGGCATCTGATCAGAGTCCTCTTCAAGATTTCTGTGTTGCAGACCCAACAATTCAAGGTAACTAAGTAAAGACAATTTCTTAAACACTATTGCTGAAAAGAAAGTTTAGTCCAAACTAATATGTTTAATATTTATTTGTGAACCTGCAAACTTATTATATATATGACAGTGCATGTGAATGGAATAGCCTGTAAGGATCCAAAGACGGTTGGAGCTAATGATTTTTCCTTCAGTGGACTTCATATAGCTGGGAACACATCGAACCCAATTGGGTCCGGAGTGACTCCAGTTACTGTATTCCAATTGCCAGGACTCAACACTCTTGGCATTTCACTTGTTCGTATTGATTATGCTCCCTCGGGTACCAACCCTCCTCACACTCACCCTCGAGCCTCCGAAATCTTGATGGTTCTCGAAGGAAGCCTCGAAGTTGGATTTGTTACATCGAGCCCCGAGAACAGGCACATCATCAAGGTGTTGAAGAAGGGTGATGTGTTTGCTTTCCCTATTGGTTTGGTTCATTACCAGAGAAATGTTGGATCAGGCAATGCTGTTGCTATTGCATCTCTCAGCAGCCAAAATCCTGGTGTAATTACAGTTGCAAATGCTGTATTTGGGTCGGTTCCTGATATATCAGGCAACGTTCTTTCCAGGGCTTTCCAGCTTGATCAAGGTGTTATCAATTACCTCCAATCCCAGTTCTAGATTAGATAGGCAATAGAAAGTTTACCAACAGAACTGAGTCCAACAGCAGCTGAATATTTGTGTTTTGCAGTATGGTTTTGTTTCTCTTTTTGTATTCAATTATTTTGAATATGAGTTGACAGTCATTCTTTAGTTCTTAATCTGAATTTTAATGGTAATTTCAAGCACAAAATCGTTTTTGTTCACACAAAAGCAGATATTAATTTTAGGGGAAAACAGAGCATTGAGCAGAGTGAAAACAGAGCAGACGGAGGGTTTTTTCTGCAGTTTGAAATATTTGGCATTTTCTTTACAAAAAGTACAGACAGTTTGGATGGTGTTTGAAAGTAATCTTGTTCATCATCTAAAAGATTACCAAATGAGTAATTTTGGTGGATGCTTGTTCGAATTGCGCATTGCATAGTTTGTAACTTGAAATTGTGGTTTTAATTTTAATTATTTGGATAGTCTATTAGAATTTTGATCGACTAGTACTTTTTGTTCTGTGCGTGCCGGTAGTGTTGTATTAGTGGATTCTTAGATGGTCTAAGTTCTTCAATTATTGGGATGTAATAACAAAATTCACTCCTTTATATTTATTTACATTATTTTCCATTTTAGAAGAAACTGATATTCAAGCTGTTTGGACCATATATTAATTTTTCAAGAAAAATTAATATTTATTTAAGATTAATTTTGGTATAAGTCCCACATTGTTTGGAGATGGAAATGTTTTGGATTTGTACTAAGTATAAATTGTTGCTCTAGTCCCACATCGAAAGGAAACGAGTTTTTTGAGAAATTCTTTACTTATAAAATTCAAGCTTGTTCAACATTAGAGAGGATCCCTGCATCAACACAACTACAACATAGACAACTTAGTTTATTCTCATTAGAATTTATTTCTAGTAGTCAAGTGTTCATAGTTGTTTTAGTTGAAAATTTTATTTAAAAGTCCTTTGATTTGAAAGGTATTTGTAACCCTTTGATTATTTTGTTTTCCATAATTAATACAATCGTTTGACAGTTTGATTTAATTGGCGTATATTTTATTTTTCTTTGGACTGTTTAGGTTTGAAGTGGCATGCCCGCATACCTAGGAGACGATCAAATTGTTGTGATTTACACCCACACAAAGCAAACTTTTTTTATTTTTTATTTTTGAGTGCGGGTTTAAATCAAGCAAATGATGGATGCCTATGGAAATAAAATATTTACAACTTCGATATCAATCATTGTTTTGAAGTTTGAACCATAATATATAAATTGTTCGAGTCAGTGACTCTTGTGAAAGCCTGTGCTTTTGTTGAGTTCCTCTTCATTGGATCTGTAAAAGGGGAAACTAGCTGTTTCTCTTGTCTTTTCCTTTTTTTTTTTTTTTTTTGAGGGATTAAACTTTTGACCTCCGAATGATAGTGCTGTTGATAAACCAAGTCTTTCAGGGCAAATAGCAACGTACTGTTACTATTTGATCTCCGAATGAAATCCTCATTATCAGCCTAAACCGGGTGTCAACGGCGGGCCATTTGTAATAAATTCCAAAAGCGGTGGCTGTAACGTGTCTCTCTTCCTTCCCTTTAACCCATTTTGTGCTTCCACCCATATCTCTCTCTTCTGCGCCTCTATCACCTTCTTGTCCATTTATCATATTACACATAAGCATCTTTTTCATACTCAATAATATCCTGTTATTATATATATATATATATATATATACCTTTCTCAGTCTCAGTCTCTCTCTCGCCTTCTCTAGAAGAAGATACAGAAGATTCAACAGAAATGAAGATAGGTAACCCATTTCCCATTTTTAGTACCAATTAGTTTTAATACAGAATTGAAGGTAATCTATTTCCCGTTCTCAGTACAACTATTTTAAAAGCATATTAATACTTTTTAAAATTTAATTTATATGTCATTAATTTATTTAAACACTTAGACTATGTTTATTTATTATGATTGGATTAAATTAATTTTGTTTTGTTTGCTAAAATCTACAAAAAAATTTCATGATAAAAAAAATATATATAGCAATTTGGAATGGGATAAAATTTTTTAGATGGAAAAAAATGGAGATGATTTTGTTTTTTTAAAATTTCAGATAGTTGACAAAAATTTTAGATAGTACTATTGTGCATAGCATAGTTAGTTACATTAAATCCAATTATACTAAAGTGTAGCTTCTTGCAAATCTGAGAATTTTTAAGTGTTCAAATTATCTGTAGTGACTCATATCTAAGCATGTAAAGAAAGCCTGAGAGCCCAAAATNTTTAATTTTTTTTTATATATATAAATTATCAACTGTCCAAATTATAAACCACATTAAATTAACAAAACAATGATAAAATTAATAATTAATTATTTATATTATGTATAATAACCATTGGTCTAAATATTAAAAATTGCTATGCAATTGAAGAGTTTATTTATTTAATATGTATAATAAGATTAAATTTATTATATTTAAAAAATGAAACTTATTTTTTTATTAGAATTAAAATTTATGATGTATTTTGAGTGCATAAAAATATCATAATATAATTATATATATAATATGTTTTAAGTAAAAAAATATTTTTAAATTAAATTTTGGCTTCGAAATTTTGGCTTAAACTTTAAACCCGAAGCCTGAGTCCGATACTCAAGCCTGAAGCCCATTTTGATACTGATAAAGCTGGGCACAAGACCTTAAAATTTGAAGTATTAGCCCGGCCCAAATTCTCTGTCCAGCTCGAACACTCCTGAGCTCGTCCAAGCCTGAATTTACACATCATATCCTATATGAACAAATTGAATTTTAAAGTGTACTAATACATTTAACCCTCTAATTTATTAATTAATGGTTTTTTATGTGTATGCGATGCGTCTGTGTTATTTCCATTAAGTAGGCATGTAAAAAAGCTTAAAAGTTCAAAAGCATATCAAATATGCCCGAAAAAAATCCTGCTCAAGCCTGAAACCTTCCAATTTCATTTTAGACTAGATTCAGGCTTTAGATTTTTAGAATAAATCCAGTTCAGAGCCCGACCTATTGAGCTACCTCTTGGGTCAATCCTAAGCTCATCCATTTAGGCCAACTTGAATCTTAGTCTGATATAATTATTTTTTTTATGTCTCAATAACTATTAGTTCAAATTATAAATCACATCAAATTAACAAAAAAATAATAAAAAACTAATAATTTG
>QANX01004918.1:0-18555 GCA_003254975.1 Ochetophila trinervis
TAATAATTGTAAATACTACCTGATAATTCCATAAAAAAAACAACACCCCATAAATCCTAATTTAAATTGTTCTCATTCCATACTGATTAAATTTTTTAATTAGTACGAGAGATTGAATCCAACAAATCATGAAAAAGGAAAGCAGAATCGAAGTAATTCAAACAACAACAGAAACAATATCAATTCTTCTAGTTTTACCATAGGAGTAAAAAAGGAATTTAAAAACCAAAACAAAAACAAAAAGTATTACAGTTTTTGTCTCTTATAATACACTTTTTTTAAACGTGTTACTGCCAATCTGATCTCTCTCTCTCTCTCTCTCCCTCTTTCTTTCCCTCTGCTTCTCCGACACCCGATAGTCCCCAGAGTACGCCGTGTGCCACACTTTCTCACTCTTTCCTCTCTCTAAACAAAATAAAACACCTTCAGATCTAATCGTTTCGCAAAACCAGAAAATTTTTAACAAAAAAAAAAATTCGCTTTCCGGGTTTGGTTGACGGTTTAATTAATGCTTGGGATCCCAATTCCCAAATCCCCAATTCCGAAATCCCAACAACAATCCCCAAAACCCTAAAGAAGACGAAGAGAAGCGGGAGCAAAAACTCCAATGGAGCAATTGAAAACAATTGGGAGAGAGCTAGCGATGGGCTCGCAGGGCGGGTTTGGGCAATCAAAGGAGTTTCTTGACCTCGTGAAGTCAATCGGAGAAGCTCGATCCAAAGCCGAAGAGGATCGAATCGTTCTTCACGAGATCGAAACCCTAAAGAAAAGACTTTCCGAACCCGACATCCCAAAACGCAAGATGAAAGAATACCTAATCCGACTAGTATACGTCGAGATGCTCGGACACGACTCGTCGTTTGCTTACATCCACGCCGTCAAGATGACCCACGACGACAGTCTCCTCCTTAAACGCACAGGCTATCTTGCCGTTACTCTCTTCCTCTCCGACGATCACGACCTTATTATTCTCATCGTCAATACTATTCAGAAGGATCTTCGCTCTGATAATTACCTTGTCGTTTGTGCTGCTCTCAATGCTATTTGCAAGCTTATAAACGACGAGACCATCCCTGCCGTTCTTCCCCAGGTGGTGGAATTGCTTGGCCATTCGAAAGAGGCTGTGAGGAAGAAGGCAATCATGGCCCTCCATAGATTCTACCTGAAGAGCTCCTCTGCTGTTTCTCATCTCCTTTCACACTTCCGAAAGCGGCTTTGCGACAATGATCCTGGGGTTATGGGGGCAACTCTTTGTCCTCTATTCGATCTCATTACGATCGATGCCAGTCCTTACAAGGATTTGATTGTGAGCTTCGTTAGCATTTTGAAACAGGTGGCTGAGAGGAGGTTGCCCAAGTCGTACGATTACCATTCCATGCCGGCTCCATTTATTCAGGTTGGAGAAGTAAAGGGCTGTCTTTGTTTTCCAATTACATTGAAAAAGTATCAGTTTTTTAGTTTAGTTTTTGATGTGCATGCAGATCAGGTTGCTCAAGATTCTAGCTTTGCTGGGTCGTGATGATAAGCAAGCTAGTGAGAAGATGTATACTGTGGTGGGAGATATATTCAGGAAGTGTGATTCAAGTAGTAATATAGGAAATGCTATACTTTATGAGTGCATATGCTGCGTTTCATCTATTTTTCCCAATCCTAAGCTGTTAGAAGCTGCTGCTGAAGTTATTTCTAGATTTTTGAAGGTTTGCCTACCAGCATTATTAAATGCTTTCTGCACCGGTGGATAGGTTATACACTTCTACTAATGCAATTTATGAAATTTTTTGTGCAGAGCGACAGTCATAATCTCAAGTATATGGGTATTGATGCCCTTGGTCGATTAATAAAGATAAGCCCTGAGATTGCTGAACAACACCAACTGGCTGTGATCGATTGCTTAGAGGTCAGAGAGATGGTTGCTTCCTTTTAATTATGCTTGCCATTTTCAGTTTTTATTGAAGTTTTATTGTGCTTGACCCAGGACCCAGATGATACTCTTAAGCGAAAAACGTTTGAACTGCTTTATAAAATGACAAAGTCCTCCAATGTTGAAGTGATTGTTGACCGGATGATCGACTACATGATTTGCATCAACGATAATCATTACAAAACCTATATAGCTTCTCGATGTGTGGAACTTGCAGAGCAATTTGCACCAAGTAACCATTGGTTTATTCAGGTAATGCACTGTTGCTATAGGCATTTTTGGAAAAAGAAAAAAAGTAAAATGCGTTTGTATTCTTAGCACTGAATCTCATGTTCTCATCCCTGCTTAATATGTTGTTGGCCCACAGACTATGAATAAAGTCTTTGAGCACGCAGGAGATCTTGTTAATGTAAAAGTGGCACATAACTTGATGAAGTTGATTGCTGAAGGATTCGGAGAGGATGATGACACTGCAGATAGTCAGCTAAGATCATCTGCTGTATGTAATTGTGACACTGCACTGTATATGTGCCTCTGTTGTTACTGACTGATATGAAAAAAGCCAGAAATTTGTTGGTTTTACTTACATCTTGTATGATTTAAATGTCTGATTAAGCAATATTAGAATCTTTATGCCTATTGTTACATAAAATCATCTTTTGATACATTGATTGGTGATTTCATATGATTTTCTTTTCATGCCTAGATCCTTCACTTGGAAATCATTCCTTACCCCTTAAGAATTTGTGGTGATAACTATAGCAGAAGGGAATAAATTTTTGTGAAAAAAAATAAAATAAAAAAAGCCTAGTTTTACTTTATCTTCTTGATGGCTGATGTGTAACAAAATGATGACTGTTCATGTGGAGTATGCTTTTACACCAATATAAATTATGTTGGATTACTCCAACTCTATAAATATTTACAGTGCAGATTTATGGTTTTAGAGTCATAGGTAGGGAAAATTTTGTGGAGTTGTAGAGTTCGTTTATCTTGAGGGTGGTTTGGAACGAAAGAATAAAAGAACTTGAAGGAAAAGGGGTGGTTTGGAATTGTACAAGAATTCTGTCAGAGTATTGTGGATTATTTAAGGTTTATATGTCATAATGTTTGAAGAGTTGCAGCGGCGGTGAGGTGTAATTTTGGATAAGTGGAAGAGTTTATATGGTTCAAGTTATTTTTATGTTTTCTAAGGAATCTTTAATTGCTATAGGGTTCATTCTTGTATCTAGTTTTTGATTAATAGTGGTTCTCAAGGTCGTTTTTAATATGTTCTAAACCATTGGAAGGTAGGAATGCTGCTCCTCCTATGTACTCATTTACTTTTAGTCAAGGATTTGCTTTCCTACATATATAGAAGAAAAAAAATAAAAAATTGTTTTTGACCTTTTTTTTTTCCTAAATTATTTTTGATGTCAGGTGGAATCATATTTGCATATTATTGGAGAGCCCAAACTGCCATCAGTGTTTCTTCAGGTACATTCTATATTATGTATAACTTTCCATTATTCTTTTTTATGTGTAGACTCCGTTGAAAGAAATTCCTATATGCAATGTAAAATTCTTCTGATTATAGGTCATATGTTGGGTTCTTGGGGAATATGGAACTGCTGATGGGAAGTATTCTGCTTCCTATATCACTGGGAAACTATGTGATGTGGCAGAGGCATATTCCAATGATGAAACTGTTAAGGTATCCTTCAGAACTCTTCGAAGCTAATGGTTGAAGGTTGCAAATTGTTGAAATTTTATTTTACTTTTGCTTAAAATACATGGTCCATGCTTCTTACACTGATTAAGGGGATTGATAAATACTTTTTGAGGTACATATTTGATACCATTTGGATTGAGGTAACTTTTAATACCAACTTTGTTTGATTGATTGCTCATTTGGCTAAGCCAGTTTTTGATTTCCTTTACTATCTACATTTTTTGTATTACATAAGGGAAAGAATGATTTTAGAGGAGGCTCAAATACTTAAATCATCAAAAGAGTAAAATGGGGAAAATTTATTTGTCTTTTCCTTAGTCTTACCTGTTTATGGATAAGTTTTGTTGGTCTAAAGAAAAATGTTTAATTATTTTATCTGTTTTCATTTCTTAACATAAAAGGTCTCTTACTGTGTGTACAGTATTTTATGTTTTTGTTTACATATATGTGTGTAGTTACTGATATAGAAAAGCCTTTCCTTTATCTCCTTTGCAGGCATATGCTGTTACAGCAATCATGAAAATATATGCATTTGAAATATCAGCTGGGAGGAAAGTAGATATGCTACCTGAGGTATGTGTGGACACTATAATGTTGATTTCTGTCTTCATGTTGAAAAGCAAGCATTACATAAACAATTTCGTTGTACCCTGCTAACCTCATTTGAGCTTCCCTCCATAAGAATTCGTACATTTGCAGGAGTGATTCTAAACTATTTCGTTACTTTCTAGACATTAATGCGATCCTTAAAATTTCTGTTGAAATTTGACATCTTTATAAAATTTTAATATTCTAATAACTATTCTAACATATTTCGTAAATCTTTAAAATTGCAATATCTCTTTCAATGTTGTTCAGCCTTACTTACATCATTTGAGCTTCCCTGCATCTGGATGTACTCTTCTGATGGTTTATTTTTTGAGAAAAGGTCTTGTTTGCATGTCTATGTTCACTTCCTTTATCCTAATATTAGCAAAATTTTATATCTTATGTTGACCTCTCTTGGAAGAATACTTTCAGCTATTAACTCTTATTGTTCTTCCTTCAGTGTCAATCTTTGGTGGAAGAATTATCAGCTTCGCACTCAACAGATCTGCAGCAGCGTGCATATGAATTACAAGCTGTCATTGGCTTAGATGCTCATGCCGTTGAGAGTATTATACCTTCAGATGCAAGTTGTGAAGACATTGAGGTAATACCTTTATCACAGAGGCTCATACATTTTTCTTTCGTATTAATTATAATTTTCAGGTTTCTGGAAGAGTACAGATGTTTTGGTAGGCTTTTACTTTTTAAGACTGTTTATTGACATTGTTTATCCACGTTTTGATGTCATTGAGTAAGAATACTAACATCTCTAAATCCACTATTTAGGTGGATAAAGACCTTTCATTCCTTGACAATTATGTAAGACTGGCAATAGAAAAAGGTGCTCAGCCATACATTCCTGAGAGTGAGCGCTCTGGAATGCTAAATATCAGCACCTTTAGAAGCCAAGATCAACATGAAGTGTCAACACATGGTCTTAGATTTGAGGCATACGACCTTCCGAAAGCACCTGTTCCACCACAGGTTGTTCCAATTGTCAGTTCAACTGAACTTGTTCCAGTACCTGAGCCATCATATTCTAGGGAGATCCACCAGGCTGCACCAGTTTCATCTTTCTCAGATGCAGGGTCATCGGGGCTTAAGCTCCGTCTTGATGGTGTTCAGAAAAAGTGGGGTAGGCCAACATATTCCTCTTCCACACCATCTACTTCAAATTCTACTTCTCAGAAGACCGTGAATGGGGTTTCACAAGATGGTGTGAGCACTGCAAACTCAAAAGCTCGTGACAGTTATGATTCAAAGAGGCCACAGGTTGAAATTAACCCGGAAAAGCAGATGCTTGCTGCTTCATTGTTTGGGGGTTCATCAAAAACCGAGAGAAAACGATCATCTGCCAACCATAAGGTGGCTAAAGCAAATAGCCATGCAGCAGAGCCATCTCAAGTGCCCAACACAACTGCTGTAGCTTCGGATGGGACAAATCATCAACCTCCTCCAGATTTGCTGGACTTTGGTGAACCAGCCGATACAACTAGTACCCCATTGGTAGATCCCTTCAAGCAGTTGGAAGGCCTTCTAGATCCAAACCTAGTTACTTCAACTACAGATCATAGTGTAGGAAATGCTTCTAGAGCACCTGATATCATGTCATTATATGCAGATATGCCTCTTAGTGGGCATAGCAGCAGTACAGTGAACAACTCTCTTTCAACCGATGGGGTTGATGCTAATCTTATATCTGGGTTTTCAAACGCCACCAGGATTGATCATGGCGAACCTACAGTTGCACACTCCACACAACTTAGCAAGGGTCCAAACTCAAAAGATTCCTTGGACAAGGATGCACGTGTAAGGCAGATGGGTGTGAACCCAACAAGTCAGAATCCCAATTTATTTAGAGATTTGTTTGGCTGAAATTAGTCTCATGGAAAAACTTGGAATGAAAAACTGTTCGAAGTTTGATTATTTGATTGATGCATTTTGGTTATGAGAGAACGAATAGTGGAAGAGGAGAGATGTTTATCATATGTTCAGCAACAAGAGAATGATCTAGCAGCAAGAGAAGCAAGATCATTTCATGTGGCATAGACAATGGCATGGAGTAGTTTGATTTTGCCGGTGTAGTTGGTCTTGAAAAGTGATCGTTTAGAGTCTGGTACAGGTAGTCAATGGAGAGTTTTTACCTCATAGTGCTTGTTCAGGCCGCGGAGTGGGGAGTTTAGATGGAGGCAGTGTTTTTCTGTAGGAGTTTGGATTTACCATATATATATATTTATCTTGTTACAATAATGCTGTGAATTAATAAGACATTTTTTCCCTACCAACTATTTTTCTTTTTATAATTAATTGGATTTGTTTTAAGCTAGTCAATTCAATTTTTAATGAAAAATATTTGCATTTTTCCATTGTTAATTAATATTTCCAATCGACATAGAGGATTTTTGCATTATGCTTTCTGAATTATACACTTTCAATTTATTCCTGTACTTTGAATTAACCACCTATGTTCGGAATTATTAAAAATGTTTACTCCGGTCGATTTGTTCCGATAGATGGCATGTAAAATGCACATGTTTGTGTTGTTTTGTTCGTTTTCTTCTTTTTGATGGCTTGTGAAATGCACATGAAAATCCATTAACCTGTATTGAATCTAAAAGCATTTTTAATAGGAATGTGAATCATAAAAATAAATTAGACAGTTTTTAAAGAAACTGATCTCCAATGGAAATGTGCGCTCTCTCAAGCTTAGCAATAGAGTGGTTATAGCTTCAGTAGCCTCCACAAGGATATACCCCTATCAGCACCCATAGCTAGACCTGTTCTTAGCGTGTCCATGCACTGTGCAGGACCCATACAGACGACCACCACTTCCGAAGCTATGCCTGGCTCTTTGATTTGAAAAGCCTTTTCCAGAGAAATCTCACGAAAGAGATTCATTGACATTGCGTTTTGGATTTCCACACCAGTCTACAAAAAGATTAATTTTCCATTTTCCATTAGGAAAATTAGTGAATTTGGATCTATGGAGGACTTGAAGTGTGTAAATGGATTAGTGGGTCTATGAATTTTGTTAATGAACACTGATACTGAAAGCATTAAAAAGAAGTTTTCTTTCATAAAAAATAAGTTTTTTTTACATACAAATCCACGAACAAGTAGTGCTGAGCGAAATAACCAAAAAGTTTCAAGTTTTCTCATTGATTGAAAGATTCGTCAATGGAGTAATCTTTGTTAATAAACTATTTCATCTGAAATTATTCTTTTTTTTTATAAATGAAAAATAACTTATCCCGTTGTGAGTTACAAATTCAAAAAGTATTTAATGAGTGTTCTTAGTGAAAACCTATATTGCTAGAAGCTTTTTTCCCCTTCTACGTTAGAGCATTTGAAATTATTCTTGTATGTTCGAATGGTAACTTATATAAAATAATGGGTTAATTATAATTTACACCCTTCTATTTTTGATAAATTATAGTCTTACATGATACGCCTTTTCATCTTTCTCACTCAAATCCCTGATTTAATAATAAAGTTTCAAAAAACAAAATGTCTTAATATTCATCAAATTAGTTATTTATTATTTTTTGATTTAATAAAAAAGTTTCAAAAAACAAAATGTCTTATTATTCATCAAATTAGTTATTTATTATTATTAAATTTTTTTTCTGTTTTGTACAATCATAAATTAAAACAATTTGATAGAAATTGTAAAACTCATACAAAATTGACCTGTTGGCTTCCAATGATAGAAGAATCCAATCGACAAATTTCCAAATTCAGAATCTTTGCAGTGGAATTCACCAAACAGAGTCTTAACCGAAATTGACTTTCTTTCATCTGTCTTCTACTCCTCAAAAGATAGTAGTAGCCGGCTCTTCTCGTCTTTTCTGCACGCTCTCTCTCATGGATTCTCTCTCGCTCACATTTCGAGCTACTTAAAGATGATTGTCTGTGATTGCTTGTATTGAGAGAATTTGAAAAGCCATGGACTCTGTGTCTACTCATGACGAAGAGTCTCCCTTGGTTGTCAACGATTTGCAGTTCAGAAACCCGAAGAACTATGCGAGAGATATTCATATCCTCAGCTGGGCTTTCTTGTTGATCTTTCTCGCTTATGGAGCCGCTCAGAACTTGGAAAGCACTGTCAACAATGTGGGTTTTTTCCCTTTTTGTTTTCCTATGAAACTGAATTATTGGATATATATTAGTGGGAGAAAATTAAGGGGAAAAAGACTTGTTCGCTGAAAACCGGAATTTTGGATTTAGAATTGATTTCGTATGATGCTTGTGAAATTGAAATCTTGTTTTGGGAGCTTTATCTGGTTGTTTGGATTGTAGATATTTACTTAGGAATTGGACTTGGGTACCATTTATTTTTGGGATTTTGCATTGGCATTTCACATTTTTCCTACTGATATTGGAAATTTTGAACTGACAACAGTGTGGGTTTTCAATTAAAGTATGATGTCACAAACTGTTTGTAGAACTTGTATCTGTTTTTGAGCTGAACCTGATGGTTTAGGTTCTAAATGTTGAATCAGGAGCAGGATATGGGGACCATTTCTCTTGGGATTTTGTATGTATCTTTCACATTTTTCTCTCTTCTGGCTTCTTTGGTGGTTCGGATACTGGGTTCAAAGAATGCTTTAATTCTTGGGACTACTGGCTACTGGTTGTTCGTAGCTGCAAATTTGAAGCCAACATGGTATGTCGACAGACTTATCTCATATTAAGTGTGTGAATCAGTTTGTACTAAAGTTATATTCTTTTATAGTCTTTGTGAATTTCTTTCTCTTGCTTTTATCCATTATTTGAAAAGCTTAGGTAATGAAATCTAAGAGGTGGAGAAGAACAAATTTATAGCTTCTCACATTGGTTTTATCAAATCAAAATTGATAATTGATTATTTAAACTATGATGGGCTATCTTTAGTTGAGGTTTGATCGAGTGTGGAAGGCATAGTCTTGTTTTCTTAAAACAATGTGTCAATTGATAATTAAACTCTTCTAACATGAGCTTTGGTAAACTAGATTGAGTTGCGACTCACTCAATCTAAGTCCTGCATAGTGCATAGACCTACTTTAGCGACAAAACTTAAACTTGAATTGGCTTCGTACTTAAGTTTCCAGGAAATAAACCATTAACCTGAAGACTAAAACATCGAAATGAACACTAAACTCCCACGGGGTCTCGGCTTTTGAGTCACTTGCTAGCCTATAATATGAGAAGCTGAGATGGAGCTTTAGATGCATACAGGATTTGGCAATGGTATGTGATACAACTCGAATAAAGTAAATAATTTGGATTGAATTGCTTCCATATCTTGTACAGTTCAAGGACCAATTGGACCAATGCTCTGGTCTGAACTAATCAAGTAAAATATTTCAACAATAAAACTTTGTGCATTACAGATTTATATGTACGAGAACCGATATGGAAATATGTTTGGTTTTCTGAGTTGTTATGACTAAATAATCTTTACAAGTAGTTTCTTTTTCTTTTCTTTAAATTTGTTTATAATTTGTAAGTATGCAGGAAATTCTTGAATCATGTCATACTTACCATCTTTACACTGTATTGAGTCTTGAAACTGCATATATTTTTTCCTTGAAGCATTTTCCTTGCAGGTACACCATGGTTCCAGCTTCTTTATACCTTGGGTTTGCTGCTTCAATAATATGGGTTGGTCAGGTGCAAGTCCATGTTTTATATTTCCTTAAACTCAGTTTCCTGATTTGCCAGAATATATTTATCGAAGGACAAGTTTTTTTTTCCTGACCTTACTATTAGCCTATCAGGGGACATATCTAACTGCTACTGCACGTGGTCATGCAAGGGATTATAACTTACATGAAGGAACAGTTATTGGCAACTTCAACGGAGAGTTTTGGGGTTTGTTTGCCCTTCACCAGGTAACCTTGTTGATCTTTGTAACAAGTCTGAATATTGTTGCTTTGCTGAGTATACTTTCTGTCGTTGATGAATTTTAATGTCATAAATGTTGCTTTCATTATGTCTTAATCATTTTCATTCTGTAACTTTACAGTTTGTTGGAAATCTTATCTCACTGGCCCTCCTAAGAGATGGAGAGGTATGTTGCATCCTTTAAAATAAGATTTGGATAATAAGTTTTTCTGAAACTCATTTGATTATTTGGATTGCTTCCATCTGCATCTCCTTGTGGGAACCAATTATCGTTTCATTTATTTTTAATTAGTACAAAATAACATCTGATAGTAACAAAATTTTAATTTTAATTAACAAATCGCATTTGATGGATGGTTGTTAAATACAAAACACATATAAGACTATGCACACATTGACAAAAGCTCAGATATAGATTTACTAAATGAAACTTTAGTCTCTATATCAAAGTTATTTCAGATGTTCACAGATTTCAATTTCCATCATATTACTGCAGGACGGAAGTACCAGTGGCACGACTTTACTGTTCGTTGTGTTTCTTTGCAGTATGACTTTAGGTACCATACTTATGTGCTTCTTACAAAAGAGGGATGGTAAAGAACAGGAGGACCTTCAAGATTCATCTGCCTCCTTGTATGCTTCTTTGGTATCTTTATGGAAGTCAGCTATCGTTCTTTTATCTAATGTGCAGATGTTATTAATCATTCCACTCATTGCATATTCAGGACTACAACAAGCGTTTGTGTGGTAAGTACTTGATTCAACTACACTATGTACTTTCTTATAGCTGAATGGATCATTTATTATATTTTATTTGTTTGTTTTGTCTTTATATATATATATATACACTTTTCCCAAATTAAATATGGAACATGACTTCTTGACATAGGGCTGACTTCACCAAATCTGTTGTAACACCAGCAATGGGTGTGTCTGGTGTTGGCGGTGCAATGGCAGTTTACGGTGCTTGTGATGCAATAGTAAGTAACTAAGTATGCAGAACTGAGCAGTTTTTTTCTACTTGCAAATTGTGACATTGGCTGATCTATGTGTGTCATTGTTTGGGATAATCTTTTTGTCTAAAGGTTGAAATGTGGGACTTTAATATGAGATATAAAACTTGCTCTCAACTACTTTTAGGAGAGGAGCAAAACTTCTGTTCTTTCTTTTATAATCTATCTGTTGTCTCCTCCAAAAATTTGAGTTCATTGAGAATTTTTGGTTTCTTTGGATTCTCAAGAAGTTAGAATTGGATTCTCTCTCAACCTATATCAGCAGAGGTCTTCTTTCCTAGAGCACAATGGAGCTCTTCTTTTCTTTCTTTTCTGTTATGTAATTGGGAGTGTAGAAAGTGAAGGCCTAGCCCGGGCTAAAGATTTTTCTTCATAAAGTGAGCTTATTACATCCCAAACTTGCTGCACATGTAGTATTTTTTATAAAAGTTTGGTGTTTGAGAATTGTTGTCTATTAGATTACTCGGCTAAAAGTTTCTTGGAATTTTTATCAGTGTTCACTTGTTGCTGGTCGACTTACTTCTGGTCTCAAATCCATCACTCTGATAGTTTCTGGCGGTGCTCTTTTCCAAGCAATTGTATTCCTCTGGCTCCTAAAATACAGGTTAGTGTGGTGTTTGGTGTAATACGGTTAGTGTGGTGTTTGGTGTAATACGGCTTTACTTAATATTATCAAGTTGTTGCTTTAAGATCTAATTTGAAGCTATTGTTTTTTTTCTACTCCTTGTGATATATGTCATGATGCAGCCCGACGAGCGGAGTGCTTGGCACTATATACCCACTTCTTATGGCAGCTATATTGGGCATTGGTGATGGAGTATTTAATACACAGCTTAGTGCTTTGCTTGCGATACTCTTCAAGCATGATATGGTACTGATTCTCATGAATAAATATGCATACATACATAGTCCTGTAACTTGTGTGCGTGGAATATTGTTTTGTGTCATCTATATGCCAAATGTGGAACGTGACACAGAATGTTATCCATATGTACATTCATGTACAGGACTAGTACATAGCATATTACAGGACTATTACATTGCTTCTGTACCAACTTGTTATATTCTAGAGGTTTTAACCTGTTATAGATTAATAATTGCAAAAATGTTGCATTTGGTGTTGGTGCACAGGAAGGAGCATTTGCACAGCTGAAGTTGTGGCAGAGTGGTTCTATAGCGGTCGTGTTCTTTCTGAGCCCACACATCTCATTGCAGGCAATGTCGGTGATTATGCTTGCTGGAATTTTTATTTCCTATGGTGGTTTTATTTTTCTTACTCTTCGAGTAGAGAAAGCTTTTGCCTCTCCTGTATCCGATGCTTAAGCATGAAAGCGTATTCAAGAACATACGTTCTGATTTCGATTTATGAATGCCAGTAAATTTACCACATGAAAAATCTTCTGTATGTTTTTTTCTTTGCCTTCTTTTCTGAATATGCATCTACTTTGAAGGTGTAATCAGAAACACTAGTCCAGAATGCATGAATGAAGCATTTTATGCTGGTACAAGTTGATAATAATTTGTTTTGTACGGAAGTGTTCTTATTATATATGATAGTATACCATTTGTAATTTTCTATGTTAAATTTACAGCCAAAAAAGAAAAAATAACTACCTAGAATAGAAGGTTAGAAATAGCGCCGTCTGGGAATCGAACCCACGACCACGTGGTTATGAGCCAATCGCTCTACCAGCTGAGCTAAATGACGTATCAGTAGCTGCTTTATTTAAATAAAAAACATCAAATTGACCATTAATTAATTGAATTAATTCAATTGTCTGGTGCAAAATCAAGCACCCAAAAGTAGATGACGTGTCCTCCACACCAAAGCCACCATAAGGTTCAGTTTGGAGTTGGTGTCCAACGGAAGCCAAACTCCATCGTCGTCGTCCTCTTTCTCAACTCTTAAACTCCGAACAGTTCCACCTAAAACTTACCAAATTTTTCAAAAAGTCGTTAAAAATCGTTCCCATTCATCTATTTAAGCACTCCATCCAAACAATACCCACTCCGAAAAAATATCAAATATGCTGCTGCTGCTATCGTCCCTCTTCACCTCCACTCTCTCTCGCCTCACCACGCGCCGCCCAATCCTCATCTACGCCGCCGTGTGGACCACGCTCCTCACCCTCACTGTCGCCGTCGCCTGCTTATCCTCCGAGGTCGCCTTCGTTTCGGCGATTTCTTCGTCGTCGCTGTTCTCGCGCGTTTGCGCCACGGACAGCGCCTACATTAGAGTTCCGATGGACGTGCCGGGAGAGATTATCTGCTTGCCGGCTCACCGTTTCGTCAAGTCTAGCATTGACTTTATTGTTCCTCCGATTTTTGCGGCGGTTATTGTAGCCGGGTCGGCCTTTGTGGTTCGGGCCGTGGCCTTGTGGGAGGATGATGATCATGTTCTTGGAGTCCATTGATCCTTGGGCCCCACTGATCACTATTATTATTTTTTATATAAAGATATTAAATTGAGAGAAAATGGGGATACAATTCATTTCTTTGAAGCCTTGTGATTGTTTGAAAATCCTATAACATAAAGAAATGCAGAAAGTAATTATTAAGAAAGTAAAATTGGTAGAGGAAATTATATATTTCACTCGGCAATCACACAGCCAACAAAACAACCCCAAAATGATCACAAAATGCTAGTAGATATACCACAAATCTGAAACCCAATTTCCAAATCACACCCATTAAGTGTAACAGAAAAATCACTACAATTTTAGCGATCTCTTTTCAATATAGTAAGGCTTCTAAGGCTTATAAGCAGATACATATATATATGATCAACAATTCTGTAATATATAAGGAGTTGATTTTTTTTGTTCATTGTGTTCTTGAAGCAGAATCTACTAATTTGTTGCTGAAATCCCAGAGTCTTTTAGCCAGCTTCTCATCATTAGCATAAGCACTTGGTTTCATCTCATTGCAATCCAGGAAGTATTTCCCACTTACACCTTTTAGGCTTGGATGGAGTGCAACATAGCTTGTTGTGGCCGCTCCCTAAAGAAAACAAAAGAAGAAAGGGAAAACAAAAAATGAAAACCCAGTAAAAAAAATAAATAAAAAATTGAATCTGAAAACAACTTATTTTTATATTACCTGAGGTACATTCTTCCAGAGGAAATAGGAAAACAACTTCAAAAATCCTGCATTTAAAGGAATAATTACCAGATTCAGTAAGACTACAAGATGATAGGCTTTACAGGCTGTTTGTGTTGAAGACTCGAGCAGGATTGCATTAAAAGTACAGTTTTGTTATTTATTATCAACCGTGTTCTCTGTGTCTACGTGGGCTGTGAAATTCTACTGCTTGCAGTTAAAATATATCAGTAAAAACAGGAACACATACTCATTAGGTACTGAGAATGCCTCATGAGAGGTGTCATTATTAATCCTGGGTGGACAGAGTTGACTGTAATGTTGGTACCCTCTTCCTGTAAACGAAGTGAAAGCTTAAGTGAGTCTGAAAAAATTTCCATGGAAGAAAATACTTCTTGAGCTGGAAAAGAGCACTATGCTTACCTGCAAGCGACGTGAGAGTTCATTAGCGTGTAATATGTTTGCTAATTTGGATTGACCGTACGCCCTCTTGTCCGAATAGCTGAGACTCAAAAAAAAAAAAATTAAGATTTAAAATCCTCTCCTCATATCTGAGCTTTATTTGAGCTATAAACATCTTATAATATATAAATAAACCTAAACTTGTCATTGATTTTATCGAATTGAATTCCATCCTCATAAGTGTGGAGGTGAGCTATTGATGATAGATTCACGATCCTGCCTTCAAGACCTGTGGTTCTCGCTGTATCCTTCATTTTGTTCAGGAGAAGGTTGGTTAAGAGGAAATGACCTGCAGGTAAATTAGGTAACTAAAGAGCATAAACAATCATTTATATAGCACAAATTAAAAAATGGGAAAATTAAAAGAAGAGAGAAAAATAAGGAAAAATATAATGTAACTAGCTAAGTATATCTACCAAGGTGGTTTGTTGCAAATTGCATCTCTATTCCATCTTCTGAAAGCTTGTATGGGCAAAACATGACACCAGCATTGTTTCTGAAATTTAAGGCAGTTTATTTTGATGTTAATTTGATGAAGACGAAGATATTGCAGTGTAAAGCTCAAAGACGATCAGAGAGAGAGAGAGAGTTCACATTAAAAGGTTAAGGGGAAGATTAAGAGCAGAGAAGCTTTCATTAAATGCTCTAACAGACTTCACAGAGGATAGATCGAGTTTGAGAACATCGACACGAGCCTTTTCGTTGTCTTTAAGAATAAGCTGTTTTGCCTCATTTGCAGCTTCCATGTTCCTTGCAGCAAGGATTACATGAGCGCCTCGAAGAGCCAAAACTCTCGACGTCTCCAACCCAATTCCACTTGCCCCTCCTGCATATATACTTGACATTTCTTCAACTTTTATTTTGTGACTTTGTGTGTATGCAAGAGCCATAATATTATGCTAAGCTGAACATGTATAGTCAACCAAGAGAAAGAGAAGAATTTTGGCCATAAAAGTTTGTACTTTCTGTATTCAGTTCATTTGTCTTCTGTCATTTATTGATCCAGTCATAGAAATTGTGACCAAAAGGTGATCTTACTGGACTCAGTGACGTGCATCTATAGATGGGGTTGAGCATCTGTCTCTGTTCTTTGGTCTTGATTGGCCATTTTAATATGAGAATTTGTCAAAGAAAAAAGAAGACCTTATTGGAGGAAGTTGTGGCATATTCAGAACCAAGATGAGTAAAACCACAAGAAGTTTGAAAAAAATGGTCACGAAAACTGCAATAGATAGACCCTGCAGGATTGTAAATCAGTGAGGGAAAAGGACAGAATTTCGGTTGAAAATGGTCAAGAACTAGATTCAGTGTGACGTTTTCCCAATATAAAAATCACAATTATAGACAGTAAGCAGGAAAAGACAGAATTTCAGTTGAAAATGGTCAAGAACTGGATTCAGTGTGACGTTTTCCCAATATAAAAATCACAATTATAGATAGTAAGCAGGAAAAGACAGAATTTGTGTGGAAAAACTGCCATTAAAGTGATAAAAACTGAAACTAAAGTTCTAAAATAATAAGAACCCAAAATCATATACAGATCAAACAATCGAAAAACACCCTCAAAAAAGAAAACTCAGAGGAACAGAAATTAAGTTGCAATTCTTACCAGTAACAATGGCAGTGAGTTTGGTTGCATCAATCCCATCTGTAACCTGCTCAGCAGTTGAAGCTGATCCAAACCCACTTGGGCCTGGCCTTCCAGTAACCAACGAGAAGATACCCATTTTCTAAAACAACCCAAAAATGAAAAATCACAACCTCAGAAGACTTCCAAGTTTATCAGTTAAATCGAGAACGTCTAAGACAGGTACAGAGAAAAAAGAGTTTCTTTGGCCTTTTATTTGCAAGCTCAGAGGGGATGAAAAGCAATGGGAAAGAGTGGGAAAAATATGGAAGAAAGCATGGGCCGGAATAGTGGAAAGAATGCATGAACTTAAAAGGGTATGGCGGGTTGAGTGTAGTTGATGAATTTGGCTATATTTTGGGGTAACCATTAAATGCTCAGTCGGTGAATAGCTGTTAATACTCTCAACGACCACTCAACTATTTCCTTCTTTCATTTTCATTGACCTATTACCACTCACGGATAAATTTTTTCCGTTCAGATTTTTTAGTGAATGGATCAAATTTAGATATAATTTCAATTTGATAAAAATTTACACTGAAGTATAGGTCACTAAAAATTATCTCTCTCTAAAATTATTTTTTTAAGAGATCCAAAAGAGACTACCGTCTTGTCGCGACTCACGAGCCATCGAATAGAATTGTCAATTTGATTTTTCCAATATTTATTTGGTAGATCATAAAACAATCCTATTCATTTATTTATTTTTCTTTTACTTGGATCTACCTTCTTATTTAATTATCAATATTATAAAAAACTTCGCATTGATTATACATACATGTTATAGTTTATGTAATTTCTAGAAATATAAAGGCATAGTAGCAGAACTCTATGAATAGACGAAAAAAAGAAAAAAACGAAAAAACAAATATGATTAAGGGCAATATTTCCACCAGATTCCAACTGGCTTGTTTATGCATAAAGGGGATGTTCATAAGATTGTGTAATAGGAATTGGACCTACAGAAATAAGTAAAAATATAAAATATTATTCAATTGGGAAATTAATCAAGAAAAGTTCAAGTCCCAGAGAGTACTTGAAAATAGCTTACAACCAAATAGGCTTTGGGGTTATGAAACCCATGTGAGTTTGTTTCTAAATATTTCAGATTTTTAATTGGCCCTGTAATATGCAGTTATTGCCAGCTGCTTCATACAACACCTAATTAAATCGATTACCAAAAAAAAACACCTAATTAAATCTAGAAAAGAACGTATTGTTGACTTTATAAGAACATTTTGAATGTACTTTTTGAAACCTTTCATTTTTATATTTTAAAGAATAATTAAGTTTTTTTTTATTCTAATAAATTTTTTAAAATGAAAAATAAAAATAGAGAATGAAATTTGACTTTCTTTATTTGGAGAGTCAAATTTACTTTTTATATACAACTTTTAATGCATTTTATTTATTATTGTGCAATTTTCAATGCACAATTATTATTATATTTAATTTTATATTTTTTCTTTTATACATATAAAATTATTTTGCTGGTTGTATGTTTTATATATTCACATTATATATTAATTATTTATTGAAAAAAAAAAGTGTGATAAATAGTACAATTGAAATTGAATAAAAAATCACACCTTTTATTTTATAAAATTATTAAAAATGCTCTTTATTTTAAAAATTATACTTTTAAAATATAGAACATGCTCAAAGTAATTGAATTTTTGAAGACTCGTTTTCGTTATAGGTCCTAAACCTACATGCAAATTTTTACTTTGCCTATCATTTTGGGAAAATTGATTTTTCTTTGTGTTTTCTTTTTTGCATTTAGGTAAGTNTATATATATATATATATAGAGATATATATTACATAGAATAATTACCAAATATGCATACTAACTCAGGGTGGGGCATTAGTAAGTTACTAACCTATGAATGCCCATATCTTATGGTATGTACAAAGTGTGCTGTGAACACAAATATTGACCTTGAAAGCTTCTATTTGATAGAAGTTTTGGATTTATCAACCCCTAGCAATTAAGAGCATGGCATGTCAACTTTTATATTATATATTTGAAAAGAAAAAAGGTGTGTTTTTTGTTTTTAAAATTAGGAAAAAAACATGTATACCCCATACATATGAAAAATGAAAACAAGACAAAAGAAAAAGTTGACTGTCTTATTTGGCTGCCTACAATCAATGAGAGGATTACATATTTTTTTCATGGTGGTTGGAACATTAATAATCTCGATAGATCATTAGTCCACATTCTTTTTTCATTGTTTAGGGTTCCAT